>JAKSZT010053888.1:10072015-10123661 GCA_026826555.1 Tolypeutes matacus
CAGAAAGTTCTTGTAGCATATCTTTGTGCAGCTGGTTCAATCTCATAATAGGGCCTCACCCAGCTCAGAAATCTCTTCGGACGAGACTTCTCTTATCTCCCTACCTGATACTGCCTCCTCCAAGTTGCTCTTTGTTACTTTGGTCCATTTTCGTTTACTCACAGCTTAAGTATTTAGTTAAAGTGATTATATTTATTGACATCTTTTAAAAATAACTATTTCTTCCCCTCTGGGATATAAGTTACCTGAGGACAGAAAACTCTACTGTCTTTTTTCATTGCTATATCCCCCTATAGCTGATAATAGATTCTTGAGAATTACTGATTAAGGCAATGAAATAGCTGTCCGATTTCATGCTAATGTAAAATAAGAAATATTCCTTCTGTGCTCTATTTGGCAGCACATATACTAAAATTGGAACAATAAAGGGAAGATTAGCATGGTCCTTGTGCAAAGATGATACCCAAATTCATGAAGCATGCCATATTTTTAAAAAAAGGAAAAATGAGAAATATTCCTTCTAAAATAGATCATAAGCATGCATGTAGTAACTTAGATTAGATAGAAGGAAACAAAATGGTAGCGTGGAATTTTTAAAAGTGAAAAAAAAAAGAAAAAAGAAAACGGAAGAGCACATTTTATGCCAATGACTCAGGAGTACAAATGGAAAATAAAACCATATTGAGAAGAAATGTACTTTCACACATCCTGACAGTATTTTTCAATTTCAGGATGAATCAGCTCTGACACACCAATTAGAGGAAATAAATGCAAGTAGCAGTGATGGGTAGACATTTGAATGCAAGCAAAGGGGACAGGAGATATTGATTTATTTCTAATAAGGCAACATTTAAAAATTTTTTTCAATTAATTATGCAAACTGATCTATAAGGCTAAGGTTGTAAAATAACAGGCATTAATATCATTGACAATATATGTCAAGTTATTTTCTATTAAACTGACTAAAAACATCTCTGCACTTAACAAAATCATGTTCTGTAACTATTAGAATTAAGAAAACATTTTTATTGTACACCCAAGAAGATTAAATATATATAAATATGCATAAATCTTAGACATAATTTTAGAATAAATATTTGTTAAGCTTCTATGTATCACTCAACACAATATTTATATCTAAGAATTTAGGTTGATAAAATAATTTTACTTTTTTTAGAAAAGTTTTAGAGGAAAATTTGAATGCTGTTTTTCCAAATGTATATTTTCTAAATACATATTCCAATAAAAAAATGCAGCATAAATGTTTGCCTCCCAACACTTGCTCAGGCTATTATCTTTTTTTCTGTAATATCCTTTCTTCTTTGGCAAAATTGTGTAAAGAACCCCAGATCCAACTCAATTGTCACCTTCTGTATGAAGTTTTCTCTGATCATCACCTAGTGCAGTCAGCTGTGATGTCAGCTAGTGATATGTGATATTTCACTAGATGTCAGCTAGTAAACTGCTGATCATCAAAATAAATAAATAAAATAGGTTAAACGAGAAAAAAGAATGCTTGGAAGGGAGGCTCATATTTTAGGGTTAGGGATAAACTCTCTGAGGAGGTTCATGTGAGCTTAGACCTAAATGGCAAGAAGAAGGCAATTACATTATATTAGTCAGCCAAAGGGGTGTGATGCAAAGTACCAGAAATCTTTTGGGTTTTACAAAGGGTATGTGTTTTGGGTAAAAGCCTAGAGTTACAAGACCCTAAAGAATCCAACTCAAGGTTACTTCCTTACCAAACTCTGTTGCCATGTGTTGAAGATGGTGGGTAACATCTGCAAGGGTTCAGCCTTCCTCTTCCCTCTTAAGGCTCCATGGGTCCAGTTTCTTCCACTCTCAGCTGTAGGCCGGCATAGGGCTTGTTTCTCTTCCCAGGGCTCATTTCTCTCTGGGCTCGGCTGTTCTGTTATCTTCACAAGGTCAGCTGTAAATTATCAGGTGAATCGCCCATCTCTCTTCCGGGGGCCTCTGCTGTGTCTATGGAGCTGTCTCTCTTCCTCTGTGTATCTTTTCTGTGTATCTACTTCTCTCTTCTCCTTGAATGAGTGTCCATTTATATAGCCCACCAAGGTGGTGGGCACTCAACCTGAATGCCCTAATGACATGGTTGAATCAAAGCCCTAATCTTAACATAATCTGGTAAACGTAAAACCTTTTAATTTAATACAATCAAAAAGCATCATGCCCAGAGGAACAGACCAGTTTGCAAACATAATCAATATCTTGTTTTGGAATTCATAAATAATATCAAACTGCCACATACATCAACCTCTTGGATAAGAGTATTTCAGCTGGAGGAGAGTAAGAACAAAGGCTCTATGGGAGGAATAAATTTGACTTGTTTTAGGGACTAAAGGAAGGCTGGAAGGATTCTATTAATAGTCAATGGAGATTTCTGAACAAGGGATATTTTGAGGGATAAAAACAATAAAGTGGTCAATTCATCAAGAGGACAAAACAATCCTAAATGTATAAGCACCTGTTGAAGGCAATCTCTTCAGTTAATTGTAGATGTAATCAGCCATGGAGGCAATCAACTTACTGATGATTTAAGTCCACAAAATTTTTTCACAGTAACAATCAAGCCAGTGCTTGCTTGACCAAACAATTGGAGAACACCTGACCAAGGTGACACATGATCTAAACAATCAGAGTCCACTCCTTGTCAACTGGGCAGCCATATGCATTCCCTTAAACTACACTTAATTTCTAAATAAAATCAAAACAGTAATATTTTTGCCTAACAGTATTCAACTGTCCTGTGTACAACTGGAAATGCATGCCCTCTGAGGAATGAGGAGGGAATTGCTGTACTAGCTGGGGTGATTGATCCTGACCACCAATGGGAAATAGGACTGCAGATACACAATGGAGATAAAGAAGAGTTTGCCTGGAATGCAGGAGATCCTTGAGAGCATCTCATAGTGCTACCATGGCCTGTGATTAAAGTCAATGGAAAACTGCAATAACCCAATCCAAGCAGGACTGACTACCCATGGCCCAGAAACTTCAGTAATGAAGATTTGGGTCACCCCACCAGGCAAAGAGCCATGGCCAGCTGAGGTGCTTGCTGAGACTAAAGGGAATATGGAATGGGTAATGGAAGAAGGTAGTTATAAATATGAGTTACAACCATGTGACCAGTTATGGAAACAAGATCTATGCTATAATGGTTATGATAATTTCTTCTTTGTTTTGTTATGAGTGTGTTTGTATATATACATAATGAAAATATCTTTGTTTTATTGGTTATCTTATCCCCTTACCATATGGCACAAGTTGTATTAGCTTTGTCATAGTATTTAAGTTATAGGATATTGAGCACAAGAGTAAATATTACCCAAGGACTTGTACCTTATTCTGGGGAGAGTTGATGAGTTTTCCAGTTGTATTCAGGAAAGTTGAGTATTGTTAGGTAAAAATATGACTGTTATTGTTTTTACTTGGAGATTAAGTATGGTTTAAGGAGATGTGTATGCCTGCCAACTTGACAAAGGGTGTAACCTGATGGTTAAGTTCACATGTCAACTTGGCCAGTTTATGGAGCCCATTTGCTTGGTCAAGCAAGCAGTAGCCTGATTGTTACTTTAAGAATATCCTGTGGACTTAAATCATCAGTAAGCTGATTGCATTAATGACTGATTATATCTACAATCAACTGAGAAGATTTCTCCTTTGAAAGCCTTCAAGTGATTGGGTGAGAAGCAGAGGTCAATAAAATAAAAAACAGAAAAACAATAAAGAAAATCATTGAAACCAAAATCTGGTTCTTTGAGAAGATCAATAAAATTGATAAATCTCTAGCTGGACTTATCAGGAAATAGAGAGAAGGCACAAAGTACCAAATGAAGAGTGGGAGAATGAACATCACTTCAACTCTTACAGATATTAAAAAGATAATAAGAGAATATTATTACCAACTTTATTACCATAAATTTGACAAATTTATTTTCAAAGGTAAAAACTACCAAATCTTGCTCAAGAGGAAAGAGATAATCTGAATAGCCCTATATTTATTAAGAAAATTATATCCCTACATAAAAATCTTCTCACATAGACAACTCCAGGTTGAGATATCTTCACCTGCAAATTTTAATAAACATTTAAAGACAAAATAATACCAACTTTAAACAAAATTTCTGATAAAATAGAGGAGGAAAGGACATTTGATGAGGCCCACATTATCTGGATAATGAACCCAATGATGATGGATTTTTTTTTGTCTGTCTGTTCTTTGTTTATTATTATTTTTATTGGAATAATGAAAATTCTCTAATAATGATTGAAGTGATGAATGCACAACTATGTGATTATACCAAATACCACTGATTGTATACTTTGGATGGACTTATGTTTTATTAATATATATCAATAAAATTGATTTGTTTAAAAAAGGAGAAGCATATCCCTCATGAATATAAATGCAAAAGCCCTTAAATTTCTATAAGAAATGAAAGATTATTAGGATTCAGATCAGGATAATAGGAAGCATTGTTCCAGCTGTAAATGACAGAAACCAATCAAAGCAGCTAAAGCAAAAGGAAAGTGTATTGACACATTTCCTGGAAAGTTAATGAGACTCGGGTTCTGGGGATTTAAATTATGCCTGTAGGAATAATTTACTCTCTCTGTGCTCTTCTTTGGTGTTGACCATATGTTATCCTATTGCAGAGGTACACAAGGTGGTGGCTCTTGTAGGTTGGAGTGCATGGTGGCAGGAAGCTTTAGACTTAGAACATGCCATTTTAACCTTACCAGAGAAAAAAGTCATTCTCCTTCATTATGTTTATATATATATATATATAAAATCCCACAGAAACTTGCCCATTAGCTTTTCTTTTGTCAGCTACCCAAACCTTGGCAATTACAATGACCAGTCCTGGGTCACATATCCACCCCTTTGGCCAACAGGATGAGTACCATGATTGGCAGACTCTCAGAACCATAAGGATTGCAAGAGGACATTTCCCAAAGAAAGGGACTGGTGTCATCAAAGGAAGGCGAAAAGAAATTCTTGGCTGGAAAAACCAGCATATGTTTTGGGGAGATATGTAATTAAGAAAATACTGTGGGCAAAACTTAGAAGACTTAGCCAAGAATAATTTGAACAATATCAGTTTGAAACTAAGTTGTTTGTTTGAGACTCAGATGAGAAAATATCTTGTTTCTCAAGTGCATAATGAAACTGAAAAAGGAAGCTTACTTCTTTTTTTTCTTTTTTTGCTAAAATCAATGCTTCAGTTAATGGGAAATTACCATTTGCTGTTGTAGGAAGTTTGGAAGAGGTAAAAGGTGGAAATAAAATGGTCAAAGTTCATCAGTACCCTTGGGGTGTTGTACAAGTGGAAAATGAAAAGCCATTGCGACTTTGTAAACTCCGGGAAATGCTCATTTGTACAAATATGGAAGATCTGCAAGAACAAACCCATACTTGACACTATGAACTTTATAGGCATTGCAAACTGCAGGAAATGGGCTTTAAAGACATGGACCCAGGGGAAGCAGGAGAAGATTTTTGGAAGACAAAATAATTGCTTTTTTCTAAAAATAAAGCTACCTGTGAAATATTCCAGAACCAGTCCTTTGCTGCATCAGGTAGTACCTTAGAGAAAGACAAAGATTGTAAGAACTCCAATTATATGTAAAACAGAGGTTCCAGGATTATACATCACAGAAGGTCACCACAAGCAAAATTTATTAAAAAGTTAGAGTATGCTTCGATTTTCTTTGCTGTTCTTATTTGCTATATCATTAGTTAGTTCTATATCTGGCAAATGACCACAGTAACTGCCATTTATGGAAAAATACTTTCAAGTATAAGGTCAAAATATATATGCTAGAGTAGGTGATACTACTTCCAAGTTATTGACATTGCAATGCATTATACCAAAGAGAAAAGTCTCAGCCATTTAAAATACAGAACTCATTCATATTGTATCTATCTGATTGCATTTATATTTCAAGGTGAACTCTTTTTAAAAGAGTCTAAACATAAAATGTTGGGAATATGTTTTGAAGTGTATTATATACCTTAAACTGTGTAACCTCTTGCTTATAGAAATGTAAAAATTTTGATATAATTACCTAAATGGCAATATGATCCCAAGCTTCTGTATCAAACTATATAGCATGATGACCTTCTGTGCTTCAGTGTGCCTTTTTGTGGTTGACGTATTGGTGTGATCAAACAAAATATGATTAAAAGTAAAATCATCCAGGTATGTAGATCCCCCTTTCTAATGATAAGTATCTTTGAAACTGGGTGTATCACACTATTTTCATTAGATTGCACTGCCTACTTATTGCTTAAAACTCTTTCTTCCAAGGGATAAAATAAAAGGGTGGAGTCATTTTATTAAAACACATTTTTTAAAAAGATCTATTTAATTATTTCAGCCTCGCCCTCATTGCTTTGTGCTCACTGTTTGCTCTCTGCGTGTTCTTCTGTGTCTGCTTATCTTCTCTTTAGGCGGCACCAGGAACAGATCCTGAGACCTTCTGGAGTGGGAGAGAGGTGCTCAATCTCTTGTGCCACCTCAGCTCCCTTGTCTGCTGTGTCTCTTATTGTCTCTTCTCTGTGTCTCTTTTTGTTGCATCATCTTGCTGTGCCAGCGCTCCATGCAGGTCAACACTCCTGTGTGGGCCAGCACTCTGCGTGGGCCAGCTCGCCGCGCAGGCCAGCTTGCCTTTCACCAGGAGGCCCTGGGAATCAAACCCTGGACCTCCTATATGGTAGACAGAACCCCAATTGCTTGAGCTACATCTGTTTCCCAGAACACATTTTTAAAGAAAATAACTATAAACATCTGAATTTTAAAGCTGTAAAAATTCAGATAATTTATATCTCAAGGTATATTTGAAATTCAAAGTGTATTAGTAATATTCTCAAACAATATAGTGGTTTAAAACCTTTTCTTAAGAGTCTTAGACATATAATTTTTCATTTTTTGTACTTGGATATTTCTAAATAAAACTGACATTTTACTCTTGACGCTGGGGTAGATGAAGTGTGAACTGCTAATGAAATGGGAGCTTTTGTTATATTCGTCACAGTAAACAATTGGAAAAAATTTCCTCCATGCCTTCCAAAATAGACAAATATTTATTTTAAAATGTTATTATAATGATTAGAATGCATTTAATCATAATTGTGATTATAACACTCACTGCTGTCATCTGCTAATGCCTGGATCAGTCATTGAATTTCTCAATGATTTTTAGCTCCCATTCATTGTTGCTCTCTCATTAGTAATTTCAATACTATTTCTATTTTAATTCTTGGCCATTTCAACAAACATGATGATAATGCCTTCTATACCTTCCCTCCTAGATAGCTGAAAAAGAATTTGATAGGTGCCACAGCAGACAACTTCCTTAATGTCACTTAAAAATTAACTCTCACCGATATAGGCATCAGCTGTTCTGCTACAGCCTACTTTGAAAGTATCATTGAAATGTCTCTGAGATGGCTTTTTCTGTCTCTGAGGTCTCAGAAGTTATGTTCCTCAATGTAAAGATATAGAAGAATTTCTAATATAATGGTCTGTAACTCCTTATACTGGAAAAGAAAAGTACCTGCATACATTTAGCATGAAAAAGTTACAAAGAATTTTCATATCCATCTCCTTTTCACAGGTTATGAAACTTAGGCTCAGAGATGGGAAGTGACTTTGCCTAGATCACTGTGGTAGAATTGAATTATGTATCTTAACAAAGAGATGTTCTTAACTTTAGTCCATGTTCCTGTGGATGTGAACTCATTTTTAAATAAGGCCCTTTGAAGATGTATTATCAATTAAGTTCTGGACTCATTTATGAATAGGATCTTCTAAGATCCTGTGTAGGCATGGCCAAACTGAATGAGTGTGGTCTTTAATCCATAGGACTGGAGATCTTATTAAGAGGAAATTCAGGCACCCAAAGGACCCAGATGCAGGAAGTCATGGGAAACTGGAAGAACAGGCACAAGGATGTGCCAGGTGGTGGAGATATTATACAAGCCAGAGGAACCCAGGGTTTGTGGCAAGCCAGCCTGGAATGCTGCAGACTTCGGGGGGAATGCATGGCCTTGACAATGCCTTGCTTTGGGATTTCTGGGCTCTGAAACTGTGAGACAATAAATGCTTGTTGTTTAAGCCAACCAGTTGTGTAGTATTTGTCATAACAGCCTGACAAACTAAGACAATCAGAGATTTTCAATCTCAGCACTATTGACCAAGATAATTCTTTGTTGGGGGAGGGTTGTCCTGTGCATTGTAGGATGTTTAGAACCTTCTTTGACTCTACTCACTGGTTACCAGTAGTACACCCACCTCCAATCTGTGTTGGGCATTGGAAATGTCCTCTGGGGTGCTAAACCATACACAGTTGAGGACCACTGACCTAGAAACTGGTAAAACAGTGACCAAAATGGTTGTCTTTTAACTATTTATTAGGAGGAACTGAAATGTACTTTATAAAAAGTATTTCCTGCTCATGAAATAAAAGGAATTTGATGCACTTGTACATACAGATACAGAGACTAGGTATTTTTTAGAAACACCCTAATGCTTTAGGTCTCTGGAAATATTGATATTATGCAACAGCCCAAAGGCCAATGCTCAGTAACTTTGCTGAAGTCTTGGATCCAAAGATGTGCCTATTTGAACTAAATAAACAATAGAAATGACATCTTTAACAAATTATTTAATCTTGTACATTCAGTCCAATGAAAATTTAGAAAAATATGTATTTTCTATCTACAGTGAAGAAGAAAATGAAAGAATTACCAGACAAAAAGCAATGATCGGACCATTCAGATCAGCCCAAATAAGCACTTTTATATCCTCTCCTTCTCTTTTTAAAAAAAAACAAACACGACTCGACCAAAAGTTGATCTTTTCTTCATTTGGAATTCTATTGTGGTGCTCACATCACACAGAAAATGTGAAATGTTAGTGAACAAGCATGTCTCAGTAGGGGAAACATAAGGCATTTATTACAAACGAATTCCAAATAATTAGTGGAGGAGATCATGAAATGTTCAGAGGGAAAAAGGGCTGAATTTCAAACAGGAGGGGGTCTGAGCCATTAATGGGTAATCTGCACGACTTTTGTTAATCCCTTGGGGCTCCTGTTACAGGTGGTTCGTATTTCTAAGCAGTGAAGTATGCGAGATGAATGGAAAATTTCTCCTTAACATTTTCCACTACCCGGTCTTAGCATGAAAAACCCTATACCAGATTGGGCAGCTGGTTTATTATAACTTTTAGTTCAGAGACATATCAGCATTCAGCTACTCCATCCCCTTGACACTCCATCCCAAATAGATTTTTTCATTCTGTATTTCCTGGGTATAGAATTTCTCTTGGAAAAAAGTTGTAACTAACTTTAATATAGACTAGGAAGTGTTATTTAGGTTTGAAAATACCGGAGCACTTGAGTCAATGTTCACGTTGTTTTGGGTCTCAAAGGGAGAGTTCATATTTTAAAGGGAAATAAGTTAGACATAGTTTACAGATAAAACGTTTTTAACCTCTGCCAATAGTTGCAGCAGGTATGAGTTTTAAAATGTGGATTTACCTTTCCTATAAATATAATGTGAGTTTAAAAATTACCGAAAAGTTGCCTAGCAAAATATTTTAATTTTATCTAAATATTGCAAAAGATAATTTAGATGAGATAAATCGGCAAATGTGTAAATACACAGAAAACCCCAAACAAGAACAAGCTAAAACACAAATGACATTTTGTCTGCCCCTGAACTAGAGAAAGGAAATATGACACTCGCAATTTTAGCTTTCATATTTAAGCTATTCTAACATTAACTCCTGTGAGCCCCTAAGAGAGTCTCAGATTCTAGTAAAGCTGATCTTCTTACTGGTCCATTAACAAGGTTTCTATCCTTGTGCCTTCTCATTTCTGGTTTCTCCTTTCCAGAAGGCACACTACTCTCCCTTCAGCCCAATTTGCCTTGTATAACGTTTCTGATGTTAATTAAATCAAAAGCTGCTTTTGTTAGCTTCTAAATATATTTAGGTCTACAGCTCTGTTGTATTCTTTGGATTTCAATGGCGTATATTCCTGGACATAGGCCTGGAATCTTTAGACCTGACCTCAAGGTGATGGGATGCAAATAGCGCTATAAAGAAATGTGGGACATTTAATAGAAAAAAGAAGAAGAAAAATGGCATTAATATAAATGTCTGTTTCTTATATTATTTGCCAAGGTTTTTAAACATTAATTTTGCACTCTTTAAAGCTTTTCATTAAAACTTGGAAAATGCAGGCAAGACCACCTACATCTTGATAGTACATGATCATGGTAGCAATTTGCTTCTGAATTCTTATACCCACCTTCCAATCTCTTTCCCTCTAATGAGCTGTTCTCTCCATTGCCGCCAGAATGCTTTTGCTGATATGCAAATTGTATTACATCATTTCTCTGCCTCAAAAATTTTAATTGGTTCTCTTTTGCCTACAGAGTAGTCTAAACACTGAAGCATGACATGTAATTAAGCTTGTTCCTTACTTGATCCCCACTTACTCTACAGCCTCATTTTCTGAACTCACAAGTTCTGCACTCAAAAGCCCAACTTCTTGCAGTTACTCAAATACATCTGTCTATATAATAATAGCTAGTCCTGCTGGATGTACCTTACATAGATTGATTCATGTAAATCCTCAAGTAACACCTTGAGGTATGTGTTACAAGTATCCTCATTTTTTAGAGATGAGGAAACTAAGGTGAAGAGGAATTAAATAACTTGCTGCATGTTACTCACATACTAAGTGCCAGAGCCAGGATTTGAATCCAGTCAGTCTGGTGCCAGAGTTAGTGTTTCTCCTCTTCCTCTACCTGGGTCTGCCAAACACAGTTCAATTCATTCTTTAAGATTGAACTTAAGTCTAGTTTCTTGAAATTCTATTTTGACTCCCTCAGGCTGAGTTAGTTACTAAGTCCCCTGGTCCACAATTGTCTCTTAAATATACTTCTAATATTACAATTATAACACTTTAAAACACCATTATATATTAATATAATGTATATACGTTAATATAATAGATTAATATAATGTAGCTATGTTAAATATTTATAGGTTTCCTCTTAATGCAGACCAGGTTTTAAATCTTTTCAACTCTGCCCATCACACTCTGTTTCACTTGATAAATAAATGAATAAAGAGCTAAATAAATGTCTCTTAATTTAATTAACAGTGGATACATAGGTCTTTGATGAATTTAAGGTCTTATAAGCCTTGTAGAAAATTAGAGAGGAAAGATAATGGGTGATTTTAATTCTTTTTGTTCTTTTAGCTAATATACATGTAATCTCACTTTTTCTTTAAGAAAAATTTAGAATATATATATTAATTTGAAAGATCCAAACCTAATAATAATAAATCTCTATGTATGTAAAACATTATCCGAATTAAGAAAAGTTCTTTTTCTTTAAAAATGTTATATAGTTTAACCAGGATGTATCAGATATTAAAACACAAATTAAACATACCAAAGTGCTTCACATTTTCTTAGGATACTTGAAATATTATGTTATAGAAGAGTTATACTTTCATTTTCTACATTAGGCCATCCAGTCACGAGTGGGGAAAAGTGCAGCTGTATTTCCCAAGTAATGGTAACTTAGTGGACATGACTGGGAAAGGTACTAACTTTGAATTACAGCACGAGCAGCTTCAACAATGGTTCCTTGTTTCACCCACTGTGGGTGATTTTAGATAAATAGTTTCTGGCTTAAAATGTATACAGCTTCATAGATCAAAGTCAACCCTTTGAACTGCATCCAGAAACAGCCTGGTAGCCAGTGCAGGCCATATTGCACAGACCTTAATATGATCCATCTGGCTGAGACCCTTAAGCAAGCAAGCTGCCACTGCATTTTGTGGTAGCCAAAATGATCTAGTGGTTTGCACAATAATCCCCACCATATCACACTGTTGTAATACCCTGGAAAGCACAAAAACTATTGTTGTTACTGTGAGGCAATCCTGAATGAAAAGGGAAGTTCTAATGTCTATGTAAAGTGGTAAAAAGAGATATTTCGGGGTTTTGTTATTAAATCAGTTTGCAGGAATTACAGGGTTTAATATGAAGTGGTTACCATGGATGTTAGATATGTGTCTATGTACCAAATAATTCTTTACAGTCCAGGAAATTTCACTTCTTTCTTGGGCTGAATTTGGACATTTGGCATCACAGGCAAACAATATGTTCCAAAGGTAGTTGATACTCACCACAGAAATTTAGCTGTGGAGTTTAAATATTATGGCATGTCTGAGCTATTAAAAGATAAATTATTATCAACATACTACATGTATGTTTAGAATTCACTTAAAAGTGAGATGCACCCTATTTTAGAATTCCAGAAAAACGACAAAAGTAATTATTTTGGATTTCATTATATATTATTTTTATTAGCTTGCAAAAGGGCAGATAATAAAATAACATTTTTAAAATTATGCTTTTTCTATGTTGCCATGTTTTAAAACAACAATTAAACACAGATGAAGAAACGTAGTATGAGATGGGTCTCAATAATTTAGTGGGACAGGGAGATTGGGAGGTGGGGGATGAGGGGTGGAAGGAGGATACATGATAGAAGGCATCAGAATTTTCTCAAATTATCCATCCCTTCACTTTGCTCTTCGCCTGTGGCAGTTTGAAGCTTTTGTAGACCCCAGAAAATCATGTCCTTAGGGTAAATCCATTTCTGTATGTGTAAAACTATTGGAGGAGGGACGTTTTGATTAAATCATTTTCAGTTAAGGGCCTGTAATTAAATCGTGGAACTCAGGGTGATTCTTAACCCTCTTATTGAAGTCCTTTGTAAATGGAGAAATACAAAGCTACAGACACAGAAAAAAGCTGAAGCAATAGAAAGGAACCTTGAAGATGAGAGAGAAGGCCCTGGGAGCCAGAAGCTGAAATCAGCAGAACACAGAAGCTGAGAGACAGTGACTTTAGCCAGAAGCTGAAAGCAATGAGGCTGGAAGAGAGGGGAGAAATGAGCAGATGCCCCCAGGAGCTTGATTGCTCAGAGCTGCAGGCTCAGGAGAAAGCACCTCTTGGTGATAACGTGATTTGGATATGTTCACAATCTCAGAACTATAAACTTTCAAATTAATAAATCTCCATTGTAAAAGAAATCCATTTATCTGATACAGGATTGATCTGCATGTTAAATAGAGAGATCACTCAACTTCACAAGAAAATGACAAACAACCTGATTAAAAATGAGCAAAAGAATAGAGAATAGACATTTTTCTGAAATGGACATACAAATGGTCAAAGGACACATGAAAAGATGTTCAACATCACTAGCTACTAGGGAAATGCAGATCAAAACTACAATGAGATATCATCTCACACTATACAGAATGGCCATTACTAAAAAACAAAACAGAAAACTGTTAAGTGCTGGAGATGATGTGAAGAAATAAGAGTACTCCTTCACTGTTGGTGGGAGTATAAAATGGTGCATCTGTGAAAGACGATCTGGTGGTTCCTCAGGAAACTAAATATAGAACTGCCATATAATCCAGCAATCCTGCTACTAGGAATATATTCAGAATAACTGAAAGCAAGGACAAGAACAGACATTTGCAGACTGATGTTCATAGTGACGTTATTCACACTTGCTAAAAGATGGAAACCACCTAAGTGTCCATCAACCAGATAAACAAAATGTGGTATATTCATATGATGGAATATTATTCGACTCTAAGAAGAAATCAATTGGGGAAGCACATGACAACATGGAGATACTTTGAGCATATTATGTTGAGTGAAATAAACCTGATACAAAAGGACGTATATTGTATGGTCTCGCTGATATGAACTAAATACAATGAGTAGACTTATAGAGTTAGACTCTGTAGTGTAGGTTGGTGGGAGATGGAATGTAGGATGAGAAGGGGAGATGATGCTGGATGTATGTAGAATGTTTAATAAGGTCAAATGTAAATATGTGGTAATGGTTGGACTTGATGGTAACACAATATAATGAACACTTGATTTATGGATATGATTGTGGCTGAAATGAGTAGTCTATTATTACTTGGAGGACAGCTAAAGGATAATTTTGGTAATGTATAACAATTATTTTGTTAGTAGATGAGGATTGTGGTTAATATAAATACAGGAATGTTTTTCAACTACAGCGTGTGGTCATACATGGGAAAAATGTAAATGGACATATAGATACATGGACTAGAGTTAACAACAACTTTGTAATTATTTTTGCAAAAGCAAAGTTGGTACTGTACTATATTAATGCTAAAGGTAAAAAATAAAGAATATGGAGTTTGGTTTTGTGAGATACAAGTATGAGTGTTTTTTTTTCCTTCATCATTTTTTTCATTAATAAGGAGACCTTGATTATGTCATTTAATTGATCTGTGTTCATCTGTGTATCTTCCTGAACACTAGAGGAACAACAGAGTTAGTAGTTGGAATTAGATAAGATAAATGTGCCTGGAAAGAACTTTTTAGGAGTAATGTTTCTATAACTTGTTGAGTTGCCTTTTTCTGTTATTTTATTTTTTTGAAGTTGAAATAAAGTTATTTTTAAAAAAAGACTGAGGTCTGCCTGGGGAACTGGACAAAGGAAAATGGACTTGACCACTCAAGGTTGAGGAGCAGAGAGTTTCTCCACTGGGTGAGCCATGGGGACCCGATTTTGAGTTTAGCTGGGCAGTACCGTTATAGTCTCTGGCTTTTATTCTTTAGCCTAATGTACCTTTAGGTAGTATCTTTCTCCCCATTCCAGCTCAAATTCAAATTGCAAGTCCTGGAGTATGATGAAAGAAACTCTAAGTCCCCAGTGTGGCATGCATGTAAAGTTCATAGAGGGATAGGTGTTTCTTGCTCATTAAGTATCATACTTACTGGATAGGAGCCTGTCTCTCTCACCAGTGCTTATGTCTAGACTGCCATTGCCTTCCTTTTCCTCTGAGTAAATGTCTGTTATTCACCACATATGTAAAGCCTCACCGCAACGTAGCCTCCTTCCTGAAGCCTTCCCTTATTTTCCCAGATATAGTTAAACATTCCGTCCGCTGGGTTTGCATTTACCCTACGGAGACTCTAATGTTCTCTTACAGTTGTATAGATGTCTGTCTTTCCTCCTTAAGTGAGCTACTTGGAAAGCAGGACTGTCTTTTACTCATGCACCTTCAGACCTGCCTGGGTCAGAGTAGAGGCTCACTCAGTACTTGTTAAATTGTTTTTACCTGTCTGGGATAAATTTACTGACCCACCATGCTCGTCTGTGTTTATGTACAAATTCTCATGGACTTTTCACTGTTTTTTCACATTTGAAAAACCTTGAGAAGGAATGAGCATTTGTGACTATATAAGTGAGTGGCATGGTCCCACTGTGTGGAGTTCAGCTGACAAACTTGAACTCAGCCTATATTATGTGACTTGTTTCAGTAAATACATTTTGCAAGCTTATATTGGGTGCCTATAGTGTGGGCATGGCATTGTGCTAAATGTTGAGGGCATCGATCCTGAGTCATGTGTTTTGCCAAACTGCTTTTCCTTCTCTTAGTCATTGAAAAAGGTACATGAGCTTCTGATTCTGAGTAAAGCAGTGATAATGCAGGCAGGTCTTTTCCAGAAAAGCCCTGCAATGGCTTATTACCATGTCTCCTAAACAGTAAAATCATTGAACAGGCTTAGAGATTTAGGGACTGGTGGTGGTGGTGGTGGTAAACATACTATGATTTTATATACTTATCCAGGGTATCATATCAAGTGAAGCTTAAAGGGAACAGTGAGATCAGAAAGAATCTAATTTTAAGGCTTGTATTTATCAAATGTAGAAGGGACAAAATGTTCTTTTGAAAGGCAATAGCTTTGGCTGACAGTTAATGCAAATATCCAGCTTACAGATGGAAAATCACCCTTTTAGGTCACTGTAGCCATCTTGATGTTTTAGAAACCCATCCCACACTCCCCGCAACCCCCAGCCCCATTCGTTTCCTGCCTTGCTGCCAGCACTATGGGCTTGACTTGTTTGTTTGTTTTTTAATATTTTCATTTGCAACATACAAAGTTTCATGAGTGCAAATTGTTAATAAAGGCATCTAGGCCTCTGCACCTTACGTAAAAGAACCAGAATCCGCTTTTTTGACAATCACTGATAAACTGCCCTCCCTGTGTCTCCCAGGTGGGAGCAGCAAGCACTGTGTGCTGGGACCAATGCAGAGCCCAGAAAGCATTTCCATATCTGGCCTTGCCCATAGGATGAACTGCCGTGACTCCCAGTGGGCTGGGTGACTGACGGGGATCCCTTTACCACAGTAACATCCTTGTATTATTGGTCTCTAAGGAATTTGTCCTTAGTGTGCAGTTAAGCTGCTCAATTTAGGCATAGTCTAGGAAAAGAGAAGAAGAGGAAGAGGAGGAAGAGGAGGAGCAGGAGAAGGAAGAAGAGGAAGGGGAAAAGAAGTAGGAGGAAGATGAGGGGGAGGAGAAGAAATAGGAGAATGAGAGGAAGGAGAAGGAAAGGAAAAAGAAGAAGGAGAGGAAGAAGGAAAAGGAGACAGAGGTTTCTGAAAATCACTGGGATGCAAAGGGCCATCTCGGCATTTCTCAGGATGGCACCTCCTCTCCATACCGGTGACTAAAGAGTTAACAGTCTTAGAGCCCCGCTTCTATTAGAAGACAAGCTTTGTGGCTTAGTGCAGAGGCCTCTCCTGGGAACCTGGGGCTCCCCCAAAGCCCTGCCTTCACTCTCTGACCAATTGATCAAAGCAAGTCCCTTCATGTTCCTGAATCTCACTTTTCTGACCCCCAAAATTGGATAACTTCACAGAGTTGTGGAGATGATCCAATTTCATATTATGTATAAAACCATTACACAGTCCAAAAATCACTGAATACATATACTTGTAATAATAACACTTTGGGAAAGATTCACATTGATTACTTTAATGCATTTGGCAAAAGCACTTTGAAGGATATATCTATCGACTTCCAGGCAAAATGTAACCACATTGCCTTTCTGTGATTTGTGACCTGGGAGACTTGGAGGCATTGTATAAGATAAAGAATAATCCTTCTTTCTACCTCATTGTTCCCTTAGGGTATAAATATAAAGGCATTCCTCTAAATTGCAGCTGATAGGAGCTGGGCAGAGAAATTAGTTCTAGTTTAGATTTATAGCACAGCAATAACAATATTACAATTTAGCTACCAAAAGTTTCAAACTAGAATGTTTATGCTTTTGAAATGCTTAATGATCTTTTCCTGCATGAAAAGGAAAGGATATCAGCTTAGAGAAAAATAACAAAATGTCCAAAAAGGAATGTGTAAAACACATTTTGCAGGTGCATGGCTCATGATGCTTCCTGTCTTTGAGGCAAATATTTCTTCACTGAGAGATGCCGAAGAAAAATAAATGACAGAGTCACAGTCACAGCTTCCTCACATCACCTGGACTCGAAAGGAACTTGAACATTTGTCTGTTAAATTTGTAGATTAAGAACATAATACAAGAGGTTTAGGTAAAACTGACTCTGCATATTTTTAGCACTTTTTTAACAGGCCCAAGATTGAGAGAGATATTAACTCAGTTCTAATTCCAAGCTTTAGTGCTTTGTTTTATTCAAATGGTTTTAAGTTCTAAAATTATTGAGTCTCATTTCCTATAGATTATATCTCCCTGAAGATGCCCTGAGGACATTAGCTGAACTCTTTTCCAGTCTAACTCATTCAAGGTGATGCCAATCACCTTTCCACAGTTAGGAGGATGTGGGGGAGCACTAGGAATGTGGAAGGACTCTTGATCATGGTGGTGCTAGCTGCAGTGGCTAGCTAGGATCACTTGTCTTTGGTGCCTTCCCTCAGGCTTTTCAGCATCCTTCTCTTAGTCCTCCCAGACCAGTGGCCATTCCTCTCTGGCTGACCACTCTGTCCTGCCCTCCCCACCCTTTCTCATACCTGGCCTCTGGACTTGCATTGTCCTCCCACTGAGTGCCACCTATATGTCCTCCACCCCTGTGGTCTCTCCCACCCATTAAATAGAAAAGTCAACTACTGCCTGAGCTTTTTACCATCAGACAAGGGAAATGTGAGGATAAAACTTAGTGTGTAGGAATAAATCTTGCCTGGAAGAATTGCAGGCAGTTAGACTGAGATGCAAGGGATGTAGTAACTTGAGTCCTTGAAATGACAGTGCTTGGGTGGTTGTGGAAGTTAGGAAGGGCAGCTAGAGCTGGGACTTGGAGATGGGTGGTGCAGAAGAGTTGCTGGATTGTGCATATTCTGGCTTGAGTCACACAGAACACTTTTAAAGGGAACAAAAAAATGAGGAAGGAATATTCAGGTCTTATTTTAAATTAAAAGTTCTACTTCTTGTCTCAGCTCATGCATGATGTGAGAAGTAATGGCTGAAACCATGTAACCCAGAAACCAAAACTCCCTAGGCTCAGCTAAATCAATAGTTGTCAAAAAGTGGTCTCCAGATCAGCAGCCTTAGCATCATCTGGGGGCTTGAGTGAGATGCCAATTCTTGGGCCTCACCCCAGACCTTCTGAATCATAAACTTGGGGTGAGGGGGAAGGCAATCTGTGTTTTCACAAACATCCAGGGTAGTCTGATGCTTGCTAAAGTTTGAGAACACTGGTCAAGAGATAAATCTCTGCACTTTGTTTAGGAAGATATTAAAATCATAGCTAAGCCATTGTTCACACACCAAATCAGTTCAGAAAGATTTTAAGGTGACTACGTTTACTTTCAACTCTCTGTGTGACCTTGCCTAAACAATCTGAACCTATTATTTAGCTATAAAAATATAACTCATGGGGAATTCCAGGAAGATGGTGTTGGAGTAGGCAGGCAGGGCTCAACTCTCTCTCAAAAACAATGGAGAAAGGGCCAAAAGTTGTCTGAGGGACCAGCTTTGAGGGTCATCAGACCAAGACAGTGCTGCACAACATCCAGGAGGGCCAGGGACAGAGAGACAAAGAACCAGAAACAACAAACATGAGTTATCTAACATGAGCTCCCATACCCACCTTCAAGTCATTAAGCCTGGCAGCTGTTACAAGGGAACAGGGAGGGGATACCAGAGGGCTTCTCTTCAGTGAATTCAGCCAGCAAAGCCTGCTTTGAATCTTGGCTCTGGCCAGACCAGAAACACCTCCATGGAAAGGTTCACAGATAAGCGCCATCTCCTGGATAGCCAGGAAATTGTAAGGAGAAAAACTTCTTTTAGATCTCTCTTTAGCCCCTTGGAGAAAATCTGCACCCTATTAGTGAATGCTTGGCCTGATTTTGATAACTTAAGCTGGTCAATTTTGAAAACTTAGAATAAGTTGAACCAAAAATCAAAGAAGAGTTGTGAGAAAAAAAAAAAAATACTAGGCAAGAGAGAAATTGACCATAAGAGTAAATTCAACTGACATATTCTTGCCTAGATATCAGAAAAAAATTACAAACCATATTAGGAATCAGGAAGAGATAGCCCAGCTAAAGAAACAAACCAAATATCCTGATGAGATATAGGATTTAAGACAACTAATCAAAGATAATCCCACAAATCTCCTAAATCAATTCAAAGAAGTGAAGGAAAATATGACCAAAGAGATAAAGGATATTAAGAAGCCACTGGGTGAGCATAAAGAACAATTTGAAAGCCTGCAAAGAAAAGTAACAACCTTGTGGGAATGAAAGACACGATGGATGAGATTAAAAATGCATTAACTTCTTAACCCTTATGAAAGACATAAATATTAATATCAAAGAAGGACAATGCACCCCAAACAGAATAAATCTGAATAGACCTACCCCAAGGCACCTACTATTCAGAATGACAAATATCAGAGATAAAGAGAGGATTCTGAAAGCAGCAAGAGAAAAGCAAAGCAGCACATAGAAGAGAACCTCAATAAGGTTAAGTGCTGACCTCTGATCAGAAACCATGGAGGGGAGAAGACAGTGGTATGATTACTTAAGTTACTGAAAAAGAAAACTGCCAGCAAGAATTCTGTATCTGGCAAAACTGTCCTTCAAAAATGAGGGTGAGTTTAAAGTCTTCACAGACAAATAAAAACTGAGAGAGTATGTTACCAAAAGACCAGAATTATAAGAGATACTAAAGGGAATGCTGCAGTCTGAAAGGAAAAAACAAGGGTGAGAGATTTGGAGAAGATTGTAGAAATGAAGATCATTAGGAAGGGTAAATTAAAGGGTAAAAAGACAGACAGTAGTAAGATATGACAAAGGAAAGCCAAGGACAGAATGGATGAGTTAATTAATGCCTTTACAGTAATAACATTGAATGTTAATGGCTTGAACTCCCCAATCAAAAAACATAGACTGAGAGAATGGATAAAAAAATAACTATGCTGTCTGTAAGAGGTTGAAAGTGTAAGGTTGAAAAAAGATATTCCATGCAAATAGTAACCAAAAAAGAGCTGGAGTGATACTAATATTGAACAAAATAGATTTCAAATGCAAAACTGTTAAAAGGGATGAAGACATTATTATAGATTGATAAAAAAGGGCAATTCACCAAGAAGAAATAATGATACTAAATATTTATGCACCTAAACTGAGTGCCTCAAGATATGCGAGGCTGAACAGATATCTGCACACCGATGTTCATAGCAGCATTATTCACGATAGCCAAAAGTTGGAAACAACCAGATGTCCATCAACTGATGAATGGATAAACAATTTGTGGAATATACACATGATGGAATATTATGCAGTGGTAAGAATTGAAGTCATGAAACATATGACAACATAGATGAACCTCGAGAACATTATTTTAAATGAAGCAAGCCAGACACAAAGGGACAAATACTGTATCATTGCCCTATTATGACCTAAAATAAATTATGTGAAATATAAATATATTATGTGAAATATGAATATTGGTAGAATTGCATATAAGACCATTTTTCTTTGAAGCTGAACAAATGTAAGTTAATAGTACAGAATGTTAATATCAGACAAAAAAACACCAAAAACCAAAAAACCCCACTATACTAAGTAAAGGAGACCAGACACAGAGTACTACATATTGTATGATTCCATTTATATAAAATGTAAATATGAATTAATTTTTAAAGAAGAAAGGAGATTAGTGGTTATGTAGGTCTGAGCAAGGATTGCTAAGGGGTGTGGAGTCTTTCTTTTTGGAGTAATGAAATTGTTCTAAAATTTTTGAGTTGATGAATATACAACATTGTGATTGTGCTAAAAGCCATTTATTATACACTTTGGGTACAATGGCCAGAGACAGCAGATATGTGCAGTGGGGGGGAAGCATGGAGAGATTGAGAAGTGAGAAATTTTCTCATTTGTTTGTTTGACTGTTTATTATTATTATTACTATTATTGAAATAATGAAAATGCTCTAATAATGATTGAAGTGATGAATACACATCACACAACTATGTGATTATAGCAAATACCATTGATTGTACACTTTGGATGAATTGTATTTTTATTAATATGTATCAATAAAATTGATTTGTTAAAAAAAAAAGATATGTGAGGCAAACACTGGCAAAACTGAAGGGAAAAATAGATTCTCTACAAGAATAGTTGGAGACTTCAATACACCACTCTCAGTACTGGATAGAACATCTGGACAGAAGATAAATAAAGAAACAGAGAGCTTGAATGATATGATAAATGAACTAGACCTAAAAGACATTTATAGAGCATTACACCCCAAACAAACACTTAGCTAGACTGACAAAGAAAAAAAGAGAGAAGAAGCAAATAAATAAAATCAGAAATGAGAGGTGGTATGTTACCACTGACCAGCAGAAATAAGAGAGCTTCTAAGAGGATACTGTGAACAACTGTATGCCAAAAAATTAGACAATGTAAGAGAGGTGGACAAATTCCTAGAAACACACAAACAACCTACACTGACCCTAGAAGAAATAGAAGACCTCAACACAGCAATCACAAGTGAAGAGATTGAAACAGTCATCAAAAACCTCCCAAAGAGGAAATACCCAGGACCAGAAGGCTTCACAGATGAATTCTACCAATCATTCAAGGATGACCTAATACCAATCTTGCTGCAGCTCTTACAAAAAACTGAGCAGGAAAGAACGCCACCAAACTCATTCTGTGACGCCAATATCACCCTAGTACCAAAACTAGATAAAGATACTAAGAAAAAAGAAAATTACAGACCAATACCTCTAATGAATATGGATGCAAAAATCCTCAACAATGGGAGGCGGCTGTGGCTCAATCAGTGGGGCTCCCGTTTGCCATATGGGAGGCCCCGGGTTCGGTTCCTGGGGCTTCCTGGTGGGGGCGAGCCTGCCGGTGCGGCGTGGTTGGCTGGCCCAGCGAGCACAAGCAGCAAGGGGGGGGATAGATGAATAAAAAAAAAAAAAAAAAAAAAAAATCCTCAACAAAGTACTTGCAAACTAAATCCAAAAGCACATTAAAAGAATTATACACCACAAATAAGTGGCTTTTATTCCAGTTATGCAAGAGTGGCTCAACACAAGAAAATCAATTAGTGTAATAAACCACATTAATAAATTGAAGAAGAAAAATCACATGATCCTTTTGATTGATGCAGAAAAAGCTTTGACAAAATACAGCATCTTTTCTTGATAAAAAGCACTCCAAAAGATAGGAATAGGAAGAAACTTTCTCAATATGGTAAAGTGCATATATGAAAAACTTACAGCTAGCATTATACTCAACGGTGAAAGCTTGAAACCTTTCCCACTGTGATCAGGAATAAGACAAGGATGTTCACTGTCACCTCTGTTATTCAATATTGTGCTGGAAGTTCCAGCTAAAGCAATTAAGCTAGAAAAAGAAATAAAAGGCACCCAAATAGGAAAGGAAGAAGTAAAACTTTCACTATTCACTGATGATATGATTCTATGTCTAGAAAATCCTTAAAAATTCACAACAAAGCTATTAGAACTAATAAACAAGTTCAGCAAAGTGATGGGATACTAGATTAATATGCAAAAATCAATAGCATTTCTATACACTACTGATGAGTAATTGGAGTAGGAAATCAGAAAACAAATTCCATTTATAATAGTGACTAAAATAATCAAATATTTAGGAATAAACTTAACCAAGGACTTAATAAAGGACCTGTATTCAGAAAACTACAAAACATTGCTAGAAGAAACTGAATACGTAAATAAATGGAAGGCCAGTCCATGTTCATGGACTGGAAGACTAAATATCATTAAGACGTCAATTCTATCCAAAGTGATTTACAGATTCAATGCCATCTCAATAAAAATCCCAACAGCCTTTTTTGAAGAAATGGAAATGCCAATTATCAAATTTATTTGGAAGAGTAAGCAGCCCCAGATAGGCAAAAATGTCTTAAAAAAGAACGAAGTTGAAGGACGCTCACTTCCTGACTATAAAGTAAATACAGCCTGGTAACGGCATAATGACAGACAGATATGACCAGTGGAACTGAATCAAGAACTCAGAAATAGACACTTACATCTGCCGTCAAGTGATTTTGGACAAGGGTGTCAAGCTCTCCCAGCTGGGCCAGAATAGTCTCTTCAACAAATGTGCTGGGAGAACTGGGTATCCATATCCAAAAGAAAGAAAGAGAACCCCTATCTCACACCTTATCCAAAGATTAACTCAAAATGGAACAAGGACCATTGTACACTTTGGGTAGATTTATGCTTTATTCCTATGTTTCAATAAAATCGATTTGCTAAGAAAAATAACTCATGACATCAAATTCAGACTTGTTGGATAGAAACGTGAAGTAGTATACATGGAAGGTATATTTGAAACTGTAAAACAATATGAAAATATAGGACAAATAATTCTCTTCCCTCCTTCTTTCTTTTTTCTTCCTTCCTTTCTCTCTCCTACCCTCCCTGTCTCTTCCTCTCTCTTTCCTTCTCCCTTCCTTTCTCCATCCTTTCATTTCATTTTTCCTCCCTCCCCCACCCCCCCTTCTTTTTTTTTTACAGTCTTTTTTGCTATACATTTGTGTTACCTGTACTTCCTGGGTTTTAAATTACCTTACATGTTTGAAGTATTGAATTAATTTGCACCATAATCATTGTATTTATGAAAAATATCAAAATGCTTTATTCAGTCCTCAAAAATACTTTCATTCACCAAAGCTTTTATGAAAAAACATTTGATGAGCCTGAGGAGAAATAAATCAGAAATATTTTGTTAAAATTTCCCTATTTTCTTTTAAACACAACATGATTTTTAAATTAGGGAAAAAAATTCCTTGAAAAAATGAATTTCAGATTTGGAAAAAAATGGAAAGTATTTTTGGGAAAAAAATGTTGGCTGTTCCAATCCCAAACACTGCCGAGTTTACAGCCCCATTGATATGAAATATTTAGTGTCTTATTGATTCCAGGATGCAAATGATATGAGTGAATATCCATGAACTACTTTCTTTTGCTTATGAAATAGACAGTGTCTGTTTTATATCTCAAAATTTTACTATGTCCAACATAAACAGAACAGACAAAACACCAGGAATAAGTGAATCTCAGAAATAAATTTTATCTGTATATATCTAAACAAAACATTACAATTTGACATACAATGTCATTAACTTTTCATGTCTTTCTTCTCTCAGAAAAGCAATGTAATATAGTGGAAAGAATATGTGGTTTGGAATCAATTAGACCTCCATTTCAATAATGGCCCGGCCATTTACTAGCTTGTGGGCATATTATTTTACCTTAATGATGACCAGTTATTCTCACAAATAATAAGAATGGTAATATGACTCTAAGAAGCTGTAGTAAAGATTAAATATTCTGTGAATTATTGTGTCAATCACATCTTAATTTATGTTTTCCTTTTATATTTGATAAAAGTCACTGCTTCCTCTGAGGAAATGGAAAACACATAGGTTCAGACACAATTGTAATAGTTTCAGACCAGGGGAGTCACACATATGAAATATTATTCCTATGATGTATTTCTAAGTATTTCTAGATTAATTTCAGTTCTTATATAATGCCAGAAAAAAACGGATAGAAAAATGAAAGCGCTGATGAGAAAATTGTGATTTTGGGTTTATAATATGCTAAGGAATTTACTTCTCTGAACAAAGAAATCCTTTGGTTTAGTGTAGATAACATTCATGTGCATTTCATGAATGAAATAGAAATGGCCCTTTGGAATATTGCTTTCCCAATGAGTTTACATGTGAAATCATTGCATATATAGAAAATAAAAGAAAATGCTCAATTTTGAAAATATATAAAGAAATAAAATCATTTATAAGTAATGTTACCAAATTATATTGACATTGAATGCTCCATTGAACTGAGTTAAGGAGCTATAACCAGTCACATGAAAGGGATTTTCAATTTTAATTGTTAATGAGAGGTTCTTACCATGGCAAAGCAATCTTTCTCACAGTGTAATTGGCTCAAGTCTTGCTTGAGAAATGAGGCTATAACAAGTCTCTAATCCTATTCCCTATCCCCAGACTATCATTAAATTTTCACCTTCCCGTCCCAGCTCCTCTTCCCAGATTTTCTAGCCTCTCTGCTTCTCCACCACTTTAAATCCTCTGCATTCTTAAAAGACTCCTCCAAAACACCCTTTCCTATTATCCCTTCACTCCCTTAATTTGGGATCCCCATGAACGTTGTAAATTATGATTTACCCTATTTTGTTTTGTATCTACTTGTGCCTGCTGCCCTGGGAGTCCCTGAAAGACGCCTGACCTTGCCATCACCCACACTATCTAGAACAGAGCCTAACAGAGCATCTGCCACATACAAGTGGACTGCGCTAAATCGTTCAAGCCAAGTTGGGAGGTGCAGAGGGATGTGGGATTTGGGTTGGGATAATTTCTAGAGCAGGAGCCAAGTTCAGCTCACACGTTTGATTGAGTAAGCCAGTGTTGGCTATAAAGAAAAAGCCACATATGCAAACAATTTGCTTCATCACATATCTGTTTCATTTGTCCGGTGTATATTTATGCAAAACCTACATACGCCCTCCTCTAGCTTTTGTTGTTGTTGTTAGGGCTAAATATACACTGCCCTGGCAAATATATCTTCCAAGTGATTTTTTTCCTGGAATGGCCATACTGACACTAGGATACAAACTCCAAAACATACCATTTTTTAAAAGCTGAAGTTGACAATATCATTTTAAAAATGTGTGCCCTTATCATTAATTTAGTTTTTTTTTTTAAACTTTTATACCTGTGGGATAATCCTAGATCCCAGTGTTCATTTAATGTATTAATCTAACATTTTTTTCCACAATACATATGCAGGTGTTACTTTAATATGACAAAGACATGAAATATTTTGAAGAATAATGGCCTTTTTCACAGAAAAAAAAATTTTCATTTCAACTTATTATCTGAATAATTAACTTTTAGTTGATTTTAACCATGAAGGTATGAATAAAATTCTTAGCTAATGGCTATGAATTCCTCAATACCTTAAGAGAAATTTCTTAAATTCAATGGAAGTATGTAATTGAGTAAGTGATATTATTTAATTAAATACTCATGAATGGAATCAAGTAGTGAAAAAAAAAAATCTTCCAAAGAACATCCTTGTTTCCCACCTAAATCATAATTTGATATCCTACATCTCTTAGGTATAGGAAAATTAACGAGACTAGTTGAACTAGACACACATTAAAAATAATTTTTTCTCTATGGTCCTCCCTGAGGTACCTGTCATCAGCTCTGTGTTGTGTTTGTCATGTACTGCCCAAGATTCTGGGGAAAACTGTGAAGGAAACCCCACAGGAGTTCCTCTGGGTTCTTGCCCAAAGCAGATGAATTGGAGTCCACATTGGGATGGAGAGGAGAGAAAGCAGGTCTATTAACACCTGTGGAAAGGCAGGAGATAGGGGTGTCTCAAATCTGCCTTCCCATTAAGTGATTTTTCTCATGCTTTTATACCAGCTGAAACAAAGTTAATCATTAGGGTGACATTTCTAAGGAGGGTCTGGAGAAATTAGTTTTTGCTTTTCTCAGTTAATCTTAAAATATACATGGTACCTGGGGTTGGGCAATCTTAGGGTGATAAGAATGGGGGGGGTACAGATGTGAAGGTGCAGATAACGTCGGATGCGAGTAAACATGAACAAGCGCATAGTTATACATTTTTGGTGGAGCTAAATCTGGTTAATGTTAAAGCTCTGTGGGCTTGTGAGCCAGAGTCACATTGAATTTTTCTAATAATATAAGGTACAGTACAATGCCTTAATATTTAAGCCATACTGGGTTTTTCTTGTACTACAACTGTGGTGAGAAGGCAGGAGCTCTGTCATGGGTTGCTCAATTTGAGAGGAAATTAAAGGAACATAGTACTTGTAGGACAATAGGGCAAATGGAAGAAAGTAATAAAAATCATGATTTTATTATTGGTAGAACATAGTTTACAGGTTCTGTTTTCGTTTTGTTTTGCTTTTCTCTAAAGTTATTGGGAAATGTTGTGGTAGCCTTTGAATGCATTTAATTAGTTCTGCAAAGGAACAACCAGATTCATGGAGAAGAAAAAAAGAGAAAAAAGTCAATTGATCTCTCATATAGTCTCATAAATAATCATAAAAGAAGATGAATTTATGAAATGAAACTACCAGAAAACCATCTTTCTTATTTAAAATCTGTTATTCCTTTTCCTTTTTTCAATTTTAATTTTTCTCACTGCATTTTTCATTCTTGCTTATGTTGAGGAGTAAGTATTACGATAAGTCACGACAGGAAGATATTTTGGGGTTTTAGATGAGATGCAGTTTAAAAAAGATATGGACATATAATGTTGAGAAAACTCCGAGCAGTAAAAGTGGAGGGTTTTGACCCTGATTTTTTACGTTAGTAAAATATGGTTTGTTGCTGAGAGATTCATGAGAGGGAACAAGAGATCAAAGATTCCTATGAATATTTGAGGTTCAGTAAACACCAAATGATTACTTTCCAAACAAATTTCTATATTAAAATAAGCCCTTAAAAGATGAGTAAGTAAAATTTAATCTGTTTGAATTATTGTCATTTGTATGAGCAAAACATTATTTTACAAAGTTGGTTCATGTCCTTGGAGCAATTTGAGTTGCATTATGGGAGAAAGGAGAGTGAAGGAGATGGAATTTTAAAAATCTAAGTTTAACAAATGAAAACTAAAAAAAATATGTTTGGCATATTTCTTAATACAATGCCTTTGTTAAATAAATGCTAATTATTTTGACTATATTTTTTAAAACTGTATTTTATAAAGTTTAAATGTATTAATTAGATGAAATCTTTTAAAACACACTCTTTCTGTACTGTAAAATGATGATAAAAATCTAAATATTTAGAACAATGTAAAGGTACTAGCTTCTATGTGTTCTTCGATTACTGTTTTGAATCATTGATAGAGGCATCTTGACTTGGGATAATACATTTTAATTTTCATATATTTGAAATACATTGGTGGTGAGCATTTTCACTCCTGGTCTTTATTAACCATGTGGACAACAATGCCTGTGTATCTGACAACTGCAGAGTTGTGATATTGAAATATCGACACGTGGTTATGTTGTTATACTCTGAAAAATCAAGAATATTTTTTCTACCATTGGTCATTTTAATGGTAATTTTTCTTAATTACCATTGAACTTTACTTAACCTGAATTAAATAGGACATCCTATTCAAAAGCACTCAAACTATTCAAAGAAAGAGTACTTCAGTTAAATTAAGACTGGTGGTAGACTTCTGCATATACCTTGTTTTGTTGCATATTGCAAGCTGCATACGTTATACCTTGCTATTTCCATAGATGTCTAGCATGAACATTTCCTTAATGAGCAAAGAAAGGCCTGTCTTTACCTGAGCTTCTTTTATTGACAAGAAGACTAGACAGGTTTTGTTGTTGTTGGAATAGCTCCTTTTCCAAATTGCCACTGCCATTTTGCAAATATGAAGCTGAACGTAAATGTAAACATTTCATTCATTTGTGATCGTCATATTTTTACCCCATATTTCTCAGAATGTTACCAGGACCACTACCTAATTTGATTCACTGTGTAAGTGCAAATCTTAGACTTATTAGTTATTAATTCTCAAGGACCACAGTGAGAGTCAATTATGGAGCTGTGATTAGAACTATGACATTTCTTGGCACCAGGTCTTGCCCTTCAGATGGCATTATCTTCCAAATAAATTAATGAAACCCAAAGAGACCATTTTCATTAAAGATCAGGCCAAAACCAATAAAAACAAGGAAATGCCAATTACATGAGTGGGTAATGTAGAACATGTGTCACATAACACATAACTTTGGCGAAGATACTTTCTACAGGATGAACTCCAGGCTTCGTTTGGACTCTCTACACTGTCTAGAATCATGTTCTGAATACAGTGTTTTCAATTTAATACTTAAATATTAGGAATTCAAAGAAGTATCTCAAGGTCCCTGTTTAGGATAAGTTGCATTTGTATTACTGTTAATGAAATGTTTATGTGCAAATAGCAGCAACTCAAGGCAAGGAGAAAATAAGCAAATTACTGATGAGTTGGATGTTTCTTCTTCCTGTCTATTAGAGCTTGCTAATAATACTGATGTCTCAGTATTAATTTATTGAGCACTTACCATATAGCAGACACTGTAACATATGTTTTAGTTCTCTAATCTTCACAAAAGTACAGTGGAGTAATTACTATGTTCATTTTGTAGCTGAGTAAAATGAGGATAAAGATATTAAATTATTTGTCCAAGACTGAACAACTATTAAATGGAGGGATATTTGAATCCAGATATGTCTATGCCAAAGGATGCTTTTAACACTTTATAGTATAGCTGACTGTTTAAGAACCTGAGTTTTGGAGCCTGAGTTAGTTTCCTAGGGGTACTATAACAAAGTATGACAAATTGGGTGGCTTAAAACAATAGAAATTAATTCTCTCTCTGCTCTGGAGGCTAGAAGACTGAAATCAAGGTCTCAGCAGGGTTGATTTCTTCTAGAGGCTCTGAGGGAGAATTTTTCCCTTGCCTCTCTGCTAGCTTCTGGTTATTGCCAGCAATACTCGGTGATCCTTAGTTGTAGATGCATCACTCCAGTTTCTGCATCTGTCATCAGAGGGCATTCTCCCTGTATGAGTCTGACCCTCTGTGTCTCAATTTCCCTCTTCTTTAAAGGACACAAGTTGTTGGATAAGGGCCCACCCTCATCCAGAATGACCTCACCTTAGCTTGATAACATCTGCAAAGATCCTATTTCCAAGTAAGTTCCTATTTACAGGTACTGGGAGTGAAGTTATGAGCATATCTTTTTGGGAGGTATAATTCAACACACAACAATGCCAGATTGGCTCAGTCATGGGTTTTTTATTTACTTAACCTCTCAAGGCTTGGTTTTTCCTTTTGAAAATGGGGGTGTTGATAATGCCTCCTTCACTGAATCTCAACACTCTTTACACTTGGAATCAAATGGGAAGCTTTTAAACAATGGCCATGCTTGGGGCCCACCCCTGATCAATTGAGTAAGAATCTTCATTGTTAAAAGCTTCCCAGGTGATTGTAAGGTTTAAAAAGGTTTGCAAACACCTGGCATGCAACACTGGATTGTTAAAACTAGTAAAAATTCTATATCCAAAGCATTTATAACATTGCCTAGCACATCGTAGTTGCTCAATAGGTGTTTGCTATTGATTTAATGGATGTTTGTTGACAATTCCTACATTCTCTCAATGATAACTAAAACTTTAAGCTTCTAGCATGTGGTACGACACAATTACTAGAAGAATACATAGAATGCAAAAAAGCATTGATCCTCGGCATGTGGCCCCACCTGTACCACTATAGTAAACTTAATGCTAGAGGGACTAAACAATGAGATGAGAGACTTTGCCTTCATCTATAAAAACTTACTATCTAGTTGGGGAACCAGAATATATGCAATTTGAACAGAGTTAGCTTGAAATAACAAGATTTAAGATAGCGAAGGCAAATATTCACATCGTTTTTATCACTTGTTATTTTTTAACTCCCTTAGGACATGATTCTTTAAAAAAAAATTGTAAATTATTTTTAATCACGCAAATAATACATTGCCATTAAAAGTCAAATGACACCAAGATCAATTGTCACCCCTTTACCTATGCTTAATCTAGTCTCTTCTCCACATGCATCCTCTTCTAGGCCTTCTAGACTTTCTTTGTTCCATTTATATTCATATGTATATAACTTTGCTGTTGTTTAATTTTTACATGAATTATATATTTTGGTGTATACTGTTCTGCTACTTGGTTTTTTCGGTCAACATCATTTCTTGACAAAACAGATGGAGCTGCCTCATTCTTGTAAACTGCTACAAATACATAATAGTCCACAATATGCGTATGTTATAATTTATTTAAACACTGCCTTACCGATGAACATTTATGTTGCTCCCATGCATTGTGACTCATAGGAAAACCTAGTAATAAAGCTGATCAAAGTGTGAAAATGTTTTATATGTGAAAGAAGAAACAATGGAAAATGAAAACATCAAGATTGGTTAAACAATTTTAAAAAAATATCTAAGTAAATATAAAGTAAATCTCCCAAAATTCTGTTATTTAAGAGAATCAAGTGTTTTAACTGGCTCAAAGCTAATAAAAACAGAACTTTTAAAAGTTCTGGGCCAGGAGCAGAGTGAGTGATGGCACTTGAATTCACTAATGGCTTTTAGTGAGGAGTTTGAAATGTATCCCATAGAGAACTGAAGATGGGCACCCTTCTCAGTTAACTCCGCAGTAATGGGGAAAACTTTTTATTAAATGACTTAGTCTTTATTTTTGCCATGAACTCAGTTTAAGTATCAAGTTTGAGATTATAAAACATGTGAAAGGGGAAAAAGATATACAGACTACGTAATTAAACAATGTTACCAGAGTAAGTTTCAAGAGAATTTTCCATGACATAAAGCCTTGCTCAGTGTTTTATTTCAAAGAGTAATGGATATATAATATGTTATTTTCTTTGTTTCAAATAGTTGTGTGCCAGGAATTTATAGTGCTTTTGGCTGCAAGCCTAACATCTTTGGAAATTCCTAGCATCTCAAATTACCAAAATCAATAATCTATACTACTTTAAGTCCTTAAATGGTTCTATTTTTTTTTTTTTTTTTTTTTTTTTTTTTTGACAGCTTTCCTTATCATGGCTTGGTAAACTGAAAATACATGAACAATCTTTATCAATTAATTAATCAATTGATATAATTACTATAGGTGTTATACTCTCTATTCTTTGCTGCAATAGGTAGTGTTTCAATTAAGTGTTGGAAGCCCAATTCTAACTTGTTCAAGTCAAAAGGGAATTATGAAAGGATTCCTTGGTATTTCACTCTCTTATTCACTTTCTTCTCTCTATTCTTCCCTCCCTCTTTCCCCAACTCCCTTTTTTCCCCCTTCTTTTGTCATTATGATAGAAATTATGAATGCTGGCAGCTTCAGAATTATAATAGAACCATCTAGTTTTTTTTTTCAAAAATTTTTTTTTAAGATTTATTTATTTACTTTATCCATTTTAAAACCCCCCTTCCCCATTTGCTGTTTTGTGTCCATTCGCTAGGCAATTCTCTGTGTCTGTGTGTCCTGCCATCTCTTCTCACCCTCCTCTTCCAGTCTTCACCAGGATTCGATCCTGGAGACCTGGAGACCTCTGATGTAGGATAGAGGTGTTCTGCCACCTGTGCCACCTCGGCCCCTGATCTTCAGAGCTCTTGGAGCATCTCGTCTTGTCTCTCCCCTGCGTCTCTCTCCTGTTACATCATCATCCTGCTGCATGGCTCCTGTGGCCTGGCGGCTTACCGGCACACAGAGCCGGCAGCCCATACGCCTTCTATATATATATTTTTATTTTACCGGGAGGTCCCGGGGATCGAACCCAGGCCCCTCAATATGGTAGATGGATGCCCAACCATTTGAGCCACATCCACCGCCCCCCCCCATCTAGTTTTGCTATCATTTTTTGGAGGCATGTGATTCTGCTGAGATTGCAATCATAGGACTCTCATTCTCCATCCCGCATCCCACCCACAGTGGTTGATTTGTGATTTGAGCTAGGCCTAGCAGACTTTCCCCATGGCAGTTTGTAGCCCAGTGGGGGACAAATGAGAAAGGAAAGTGATTGGATCTGAGTCTTCCAATTGCAGCACTTTAAAGAGAGATTCCCTGAGATCTTGAAACTGGATCCAAAGATTTCCAGTTCCTATGTGTCCCCAAAATTGTTCATACTTTCCTTATGATTCTGTTATATCTTCCTTATGCTTCTAATATATTTCTTCTTCTTTGCTTAATAGAATCATTTCAGTTGTTTGAAAATAATTCTTAATGCTACATGAGTTTTACATTTCATAGTCCAGGAATCCAAAGAAAATTCTTGCTTATTTCTTCTCCATCCTCATCCAAAACTTTCGGGATAAGAACCATCTCAGGACAGATGAAGATGAGTGACCTATCAACTGGGACTAAGGAGTGGAGTTTCATTGCAATCATGGTAGGAAGGGAGAAATATACAGAGAACGAGTGCATGGGCAGTCACAGAAAGATAGGTGTCATCTACATTAAGCCTTATGGCTACTGCCCTAGTCCACCCACAATTCCCTCCCCTCCACCCTACACCCCACTCCTGCCATATACACACTGTTCCCCAGCAAAAACTATGTGGTATATGCTGCATGCGTTCATTTTTCCTTCTGATTTGCATATCTATTCCTTCTCCATCTATCAAATTCACTCCATCATTAGGCTCGACACCTTCTTAAGTCTCCATGTCATAGCAGTGTCTGGCTTCCTCGCATCATCCTATTAACATCGTGTCTGATAGAAGAACAGGAGCAAGAGAAGATTTAGAAGTCAGAAGTAAAGGTAAAGTTTTTTTTTTGTTGTTGAAAGAAAGAAAGGCACATGTGGAAAATGAGAAATATAAATTCATGATTTCTGAAATCCATTTCACTGTTGTCTTAGCTAAAGGCTCTCAGCTTTCATTTTGACTTGAGGGTCTTGTTAAACTCTTTTCACCCTAGTCATTCATTTCTTGGCTGTGAATGGATGAAGAGTTTCAATCTCCATGTCTACATCCTTTTAAGAGTGCAGAGAAGCTATCAAATGCCAGCATCTAAAAGGCTCCTTGCAGAACAGCTGATGAAGAATTCTCTGCCTTTACATGGACCTTACTACACTCCAGGTCCTGTCTGGACCCGTGAGGATGTGTGAGACAGCACTTTGCATCAAAGGAAGAGAGGTTTTCAGTCCTTCCCTTTATGGAGAGGACAGGATTCCACAATACCCTATGCCTACTTTCAGGGAAAAATGGATTATGAATTTGCTAAAAGTGTATGCATTGTTTTTTTAATTCAGTTCAACCCTGTGCAATTTACCTTCATTTTCCTTTGCTTTCTTTATCTCTTGTTAAATGTGGGTAATTCTAAACCTCCACTGGCCTAAATATAAATTCGGAGATCTCAAGCAAAGCATGAAGAGTCACCCTTCTCGTGCTTTGCTCGAGAACCATCTTTTGGGGGCTATCAGAACAAAATGAATATCCAGTTGTGGATTCAGACACTGCAGAAGCTGCTCCGAATGCGGTTGGCTCCTGTTTGTCCTTGGCGGTGCTGCTGGAACACTGGGGGACTAAGTCAAGCTGCAATTCAGTGGATTAGCTCTCCCTGGGCCCTAAAGATACCCGATGTCAGCTTGTCTTCTGTCTTTGTTCCTTGATTGATACCAGTTGAAGAGTTGAACTTTGATCTTCTTTGCCTGTCTCCTTTGTGATGCATAATGACTCACAGGTGTCAAAGTCGAATAGTTGTGATAGAACCACCTGGTTTCTCTAAAGACAATTTTGAGGAATGACTCATTTTCCCTCCTGATTAGAGTGCACAGCCTGGCCTATTTGTTTTGCTTTTGTTTAGCAGTGGCTCTGCTATTGTGACAAACTTTATGGGGACTTTGCATCAGGCTTGATGCTACATCCATCTTAAATAACTGATACTAAAAATATGAAGGAAAAGTAATTAAAAGTAAAGCTCAAAAGAGCAGAGATCCTCCAAGGAAAGAAAAATGAGATGTAATATATTAATTCAGCAAGCAGCTGTATCTAAAACTTCTCTTAGTAAAGTGCAAAGCAGAGCAAACATCTGGGAGGTTTCAGTTGTGAAGTAAAATTAGTCATTGGTTACAGAGACTTTCCTTGCCTCTTGCTTATAAGCAGCCAAATAAGCCCATGGAACAATACCTAAATAGGAGGAATCATCAAATCCCAACCTAAATATCTCTTGTCACGTTAAAAGATAACTTTGGAGCTGAAATTCAGGAAACTTCTGGAAAAAAACTGAGTCCAAAATTTGCTCTATAGAACAACTCATAAATCAGCCTCCAACTACCTCATTGATCTCATTCCCTACAAATTCTCTGGCATTGGCCTCCTTCTGCTCTTTGAATGTACTAGGACTTCCCACGAGCTGTTCCCACTGCCAGGTAAGCACTTTTCCCAGAAATAAATTTGGCTTTCTCACTTACCTTCTTCAGATCTCAGCCAAAATACTGCTTCCTCATCTTAATCCTAAAGTATTTTTCTTTATAACACTTTCCATTTTCTGACATATGTGTATGTGTGTTTATTATTTCTCTTCCCCCTTCAAGAATATTAGCTTCTTGAGGGAAAGGACATTGTTTTGTTCAAGCTAGAACTTGGGACAGTGGCCAGTACGTGGAAAATACCATTAATATTTGTTGAGTGAATGAGTGAAAGCATACAAGAAAGATTGAGAAATGCGGATGTGTGGAGGACGTAAAGACAAACAGTCTAGATTCCCCTTCAAGGAAGGACTTGTTGTCCCTCACCTTAGCTCTCAGCCCTTCCAGGATCAGCTGCAAAGATCCCCCTTGCCAAGGGGAGTGGTCCACAGGCAATGACTGATTGAGATGTAATGGCTTCGCCATTTTAGTCTAACACAGGAAAACTCTCATGAGCTATTTCAGCTCCAGAGCTCCCTGCACAGTGGGCCGAGGCTAGACCTGTTCCACAGCCTGGCTTTCTCCTTGCCCAGTTCTTCATTTTGCCCTGCCTTCTGCAGGAAGTGATCCCAAGGACACTCACTGATAAACATTCCAAACACAAGCTCTGCTTTCCAGAAAACCCAAACGGCCTCAAGATGGAAGAATGGGATTATCTCCTCTTAACAATTTAATTCGTTATTTCACAAAACTATCTTCATCCAAAAAACAAATTCATTCATTTGGAAGATATTTGTGGAGAAATTATGATGTTCCTGGCACTGTGTAAAAGGCACTGATTTTTTATTTTTTAGCAAGTAAAAACACAAACAAGTTTCCTGAGTTTGTGAAACCTACATTCTTGAGGGAAAGAAAGAAGTACCAATTATGAAACACATAAGATAAAAGATAATTTACAATAGTGATAAGAGATATGATATAAAATAAACTAGATAATGTTTCAGAGGGTGATGGGGAATGAAAGTTGCTTTTAGCTGGGTGGTCCCAGAAGGGCTCTCTGAAATTGGAATTGGACAGAGCATGGCATTGGAAGGAGCAGGGCATGGCCGTGTCTGGGGGAGGAAGGTTCCGAGTATGTTAATTCAGTGCTGGCTACTGTCAGCATCAGTGTAAATACTTGGGTTTCCCTGCTTCTGAGAAGGTATTTACTAATCCATAGTCATCAACAATTGGAAATTCCAATGCAAGGGAATCTGAGTATTTTAGTGTCTGCTTGATTTGACGAATTGTTTAAAAATTTTTTTTAACTGTTAATGTCTTTGTTGAGTACCTACTATGCACCAGGTCCTCTTCTAAACAATTTTCATATACTCATAGAAAACTTGCAAGGCAGGTATTATTATTATTACCATCATTATTCTATTCAGTTGTTATAAAACCAAGGAACAAAGGAGGTAATTTCCCCAAAATCACAGCAAGTGGGAGAGGCAGGAATTAAAACCCAATTGTCTGATGCCAAATCCAGCACTTGACTTTTTGAAATACACAGAAACTGTTCCTCACTGTTAGTAGATATTCCTTCCCATATGACAGGGGTTCTTAACAAGGGGTCTCTGAGCTTGAATTGAAATTCAAAAAAAACATTATTCTTGTGGAACATGTTAGTGCAGGTGTGATGTATTTATTAAATAATACACAGTATGGTGTGGACTTAGTAAGGAGTCTGTGGTTTTCATCTGACTGGCAAAGGGGTCCATGGAACAAAAAAGGTTAAGAACCCCTGCTATATGGAGTTCAGAAGAGGTGATCTTTTCATTTTGGAGCAATAAATATTATGTCAATATTCAGTTCAACTATTTTGCAGACTGCAAAATAATATACCCCACATTAAAGTAATTTACAACATGATGGTATCATTGTGTTTTTTACACATTGTTTCTATTAGTATTCTTGGGAAACTGGAAGGCTTCATAATCAGTTGTTCCTGAATGGAGATTTTTCTGGATTTTTCCAACACCAAAACATGAGAGTGAATAAAAAAATTTCACCCCTATTTGTTGAGAAAAAAACTAAAGCACAAATAAACATAAAATGAACCATTTTTAAAATTTAGAGTAGAACAGAGTACACGACAAATAGTGAAATATTATGTGTACAAATGTTCACTCAATTCACAGAGAATTGTTTCATGACCCAGGTTTCCAGTTCTACAATATCAGAGTAACTGGTACAATGTCCCAGTTGGATGAGACACTATATCCTTTGCAACTTAAAAGAGTGTTTTTCAACCTCACGCATCACTGATGGAGTCTCTTGGCAACTCAACACAGAAGTTTCAGTCTCATTAGCAGACTTTATTTTTTTTAGGAGGTACTGGGGATGGAACCCAGGACTGCGAACATGCAAAGCAGGCACTCAACCACTGAGCTACACCCACTCCCCAGCAGACATTCTATAAAGGAAAATAAAAGAAGTACTAGTCAAATTTCACTACCAAAATTTATCATGTACAGAATTAGTCTTTTGCTTACTTAAGTAGTTGGAGATGTTAACTAAAATTGAGGGTAGAAATGTGGATTTACCAATATCACATCTACATACCTTTATATTCTATTTTTGGGGCTTACTTTCCTATGTTTGTCTGAAATCTGCTAAACCACAATCTATAAGGTACATAGTATTTCAGATAGGATGAGACTGAGGCATAGAGAGGTGAAGTGCATTGCGTTGGGTCATATATCTATGAAGTTACAGAGGATTCAAACCCAGGCCACTTTAAATGCCATAGTTCACATTTATAGCTACTACCTTGAACTGAGCAAAAACCAAGTTCACATAAGAATACTAATTAAAAGTCATTATATTTTTCAACTATTATTTTTAACTTTTGGCTTAATTGACAGATCTCCTGTCATGAACAAATCTAGCAGGGTCTGCCTAATTATGTTAATCCATCTCCATAGCTCTGGACACTTATCTTTATATCGCTATTCAACTTGAATTTTAACTTTGAAGGATTTGGGTCATTCTTATTACGTGTAGGTCTTTTAGGAGTCACCCCTTACTGAATAATATATTTTATGATTTAACTAGTAATTGGCTTAACTGCCTGTGCACTTCAATTCTAGCTTGTGCCTGTATCAGTTGCGGATGTGTCCTTGACCTATTGCTCTGCATGACAAAATATTCTAGCTACCTTCTTAAAAAAACAGCAAAACAGTTTTATTGAGATATAATTCACATATCATATAATTCACCCACTTAAATTGTACAATTTGATGGATTTTAGTATATCCACTGAATTGTATATATCCATCATCACAATCAACTTTAAGATATTTTCATTATCCCAAAAAGAAACCCCTCACTCCTTAGCTGTCATAATCCAATCTCCTTGTCCTCTCCAGTCTCCCAGCCCCAGGCAGCCACTAATCTACTTTCATACTTATAGATTTACCTATTCTGGACATTTCATATAAATAAAATCATACAATATGTAATTTTTCATGATTGGCTTCTTTCACTTTGCATAATGTTTTCAATTTGGAGCATATATACGTAATACATTACTTTTTACTGCTGAATAATATGACGTTGTGTGTGTAGAGCCACACACACTCATATGTGTGTGTGTATGTATATTTTACATGTGAAATGGTGCAATCACTTTGGAAAACAGTCTGGCAGTTCCTCAGATTGCTAAATATAGAGTTACTATATGATTCAGTAATTCCACTTCTAGGTATATACCCAAGAGAAATGAAACCATATGTAACACAAAAATTTGTACATGAATATTCACAGCAGCCTTATTCATAATAGCCAAAAAGTAGAAACAACTCAAATGTTCAACAACTGATGAATGGATAAATGAAATGTGGTGTACATATATGTACATATATATAAATACACACACACACACAATGGAATATTAAATTACTTTTAAATTACTGTCAAATAAATTGTGATAAGTAGTTCCAAGCAAAGTTTTAGGAATCTATTGCTGAAAACTTGGCCAATGTTTTGAACACTCATATTACTCTGGAAAACCAGCAATATTACTTGATTTGTTCATTCATTCCTACTATGTTTTCCTACAGTATATATGACAGTGCATGCACTCTTGGTCAAGGTAAGACAGATGAATTGCAAAGTTAAAAGCTGGATAGAGCATATGCTCCTTTTGCCCATGAGTGTTTGAAGTGAGACAAGAAAGAATCATAAAGGGATGGCCTTTGAGTAATGGAAGGTGTCCACCAAACAAACAGCATTGGGTCCCACCGTAGTCTTTGATTCCATTTTCTTTCTAAAACCCTAGAGGCTTGTGAACAGGGTGTCCATATATCCTGATTTGCTCAGTGCAGTCAGAGATTATGCTTGTTTTCCTGGTGTCAAAATTGATCTGGAAAGTTATTGAGTTATATTTTCATTCTACTTATAAAAGGCCTCCCATCACCATGGGAAATATCTGAAGAAGATATAGACCCTGAAGAAAGAAAAATGTTAGGAATTAGGCATGTCATCAAACTGGGGCTCTGACTTAGATGGAAGGCTAAGGACCTAAGGAGAGAAATCTAAGCACATGTCCTGTCCTGAACAGCATCAAAAAGTTTTCCTGCACATAGTCTTTCCTAGCATGCCTCTGACTCTCTTTTCCCAGGTGTGATTGGAAACACAGGTGTGTCCACCTGTGGGGTGGGAGTGGGTTGACCATTGGGGCCCAACAATCCTTACTGGGTCACTGGATTCTGATCATTGAAACTTGACTGAATTCCAAGCTCTACTGGACGGATTTGAAGAGGTTATTAAAATCTGCCCTATTTCTGTAGAGATTTGCTCAAAACCTTGGTGGATCTGGATATACAGGGAATTCATTGAATTGGACTCTAAAAGACTGGGGTGGCTGAAGCAGGCACTAACCCTGTTCTTTCTACTTTGTGTCACCTTAGAAAGATTGCTAATTATAAGGGGATGGCACTTATAAGTGGTGCTTCCTGGAGCCCTTTGCACAGTCTTCAAAGAAGATATAGCAGGCATTTTAAGATACTTTCCCTAGGACACTTGAATTTTATCTCAAGATTTCACAGTCACCCCATTTTCTTCATTTGGGAAGAGAACTGTAGATAAGTATGGCTCTCACAGGAACTTTCCCCATTTCACAGTCTTTGCAGAATCAAAGGGAAATCTTTACAAATAAATCACTAAGCAGGTACTAGGTAATTGTAGGAATTCTCTTCTATGGAGAGTCAGCCAAAGTAGCTTTGAGCAAACAGATGAAAGAGTGTATCCATACCTATTAAGACATGGACTAAAGACAAGCAGCGCGACCACAGCAACATGGTCTTCCTCTCCAATTGTGTTGTTCTCCGATGTTAGTGATGGATAGTTAAGAGAGAGGACTAGCTAAGGAAAGTGTCTCTTACCGCAAAGATAAAATAAAAATCCCCTTAAGCAGGAACTTGGAAGTCATCCTATGAAATTAACTATTAATTTATCTGTACTCCCAAACAGAGGCAAACTCTGAGATGGCCTGGAGTTTGTGATTGGTAGGTTTTTTCCCTTGTGGTTGACGCAGTTCAAACACAGAGCCTCTGTTTAGCCCTCTCCTCCACAGGTGTATCTAAAACTCTAGGCACCCTGTTTTTTCCCTCATTTTCATGTCTTTTTCAATGCCATAGCTGATTTCCAAAAAGTGCATTCTAAAGAAAGAGAGTTTGAATAGATTTTTTTCCTTTGCTTTATTGTTAAGTAATAGGTGCCAGGGGATGGCATGGTGTCCAGTTATTCTTCCTATTAAATATTTCTTTTCTATATTTTTCTTAAGCATAATAAAGAGTGCTTTTTTCTCAGAAGAGCTTGACAGACCCCCTCCCCACCCCCAGGTTTCCAGACTTAATAAATAAAAATACATAATGCCCAGTTAAGTTTGAATTTTGTATAAATAACAAGTAATTTTTTAGTCTAGGTATGTCCCAAATATCACATGGGACATACTTACACTAAAAAACTATTTGTTGTTTAAAGTTCAAGTTTAACTGGGCATGCTGTATCTTTTCAGGCAACCCTGTCCACCCATCCACCCCATCAAGAGAAGAGGATGTCTAAAACATCTGCTACCTATCCATTGTTTTTCTGAACATCTATTAAAATTTGATTGTGTGAACTCTGCAGTTTAGTAACAACTTTCAACCTTTAAATTTTCTAGACAGTGGTAGTTCAGGAACATGAATCCAGTATAGAATTCACCTTTTAGAACTTTGCTGTCTGTTGCTTAGTTCAGATAATTTGCTAAATATATGACACATTTAGTCACCTATCATATATCTTAGTTCAGATAATTTGCTAAATATATGACTAAATGTGTCATTAGCAATAAATAATTATTGTATATAATTTTAACTTCCGTTTGAATTACCTTCATAAATTGCACTTGCTAGCTTTAGAAAAAAAACAAGAATACCATCTCTCACTCTCACAATTTTCCACATGTGTAAAGTTAAACAGATTTTCCAACATATTTGACTTAGGATGCAGTAACATAACCTTTTAAGAAAAATAAGAATGAAATAGGAAAATAAAGATATGACTGTCTCTCTAAGTCAATATAATTATCTTAAAACCATGAGGAACTATGCCCTGCATTAGATGAACAGCAGGTATTGCTACTCTTTCTAGAATGCCAGAGGCACTCTCTTCTACGAGATTTTTACTAAAGGACCAGAATACATATTAAACATATGTTAAATTTTCATAATTTATTTCCAAAAAAGTCTATAATGGTGGAAGAACCCTTATGGCTATATATTAAAGGGCTGTTGTCTGCATTTGAAAATGGACTTCTACCACACTGGCTGCCGTGTTCCTGGAAAATGACAAGCACTCTGCTTTCATGGAAAATTGTATGATTTTAAAGAGCTTGGCAGTTTCTTTTTGTCTGTGGTGCAGTCTAAATTTGAAAATTCTCTTATGACCCATTTCGTGCTTAAATGTGAAAACAATAAGTTAATAAGTTGAGCTTCTTACCTTCTCAGGGTGAATATTCTGCATTGGTTGTTACTGCTATCTCTATAAAGTTCTGCACATTTTGGTCTCTTTAACTTTCTTTTTCTCTCTTTTATGTACATGTCCAAACAAAAACACAAACACATCTTCTCTCCCTTAAATTTACAATTGCTCAAATCCAAAGTCTAAAATTGCCATTTATTATCTGCAAAGTTTATATTAAGCAGTTTATAACTAGCCCACAAATATTGGTTAATAATGTAGTAAATTGCTTTCAGTTTTGGATGTCTGAGGATAAGAGAAGTTCACCATGATAGAGAGGAAACAGGAAGAAATAGGAATATGCTCATACAGTATTGTTTTTTTTTTTCATCTGTTGCCTGCAAATGAATCTCATTTAAATGGTCTAAACTTCTGCTAATATGGAGTACACAGATACAGAATATAAATGCCACAGCATAGAAGGCAAAAATAGCATAAAATTAATTATAAGATTAACAGTAAAATGAAATAGAAAGAGTGAAGCTTTCCAAGTCTTCTGATGAAATAATAGAAAGAGAAGGGGTCATCAAATAAGGTCCTGGAAACAGATGATGCTGAGCATGCACTATTTTGAAATCATATCCAAATCCCAATATACATGAACAGAGTGCAAGGATCTGTGTGTTCTGAGGAATGGTGCGTGGTTTGGGGACTGGCTCTTGTTGTTGCAGTCAGCAGTTCTGGGTTCTATCCTGATCCTGTGCTGAGAGGATGTCTTTGTGGGGATTTGCTGTGTGCACTCAGCAAGTGTCTCTGTCTTTAGTTCCCAAACCACTTTCTATGCCCTGTATACCCTGCAGGGCAGCCCAGTCCTCATCCCATTACACCTCTCCAGTGCTTTTGTTGTCTTATTCCTGTTGGTATCTTCTTTCTGGAGGATTCTAGCTCCTTTGATCACTCTAATTTGACTCACAGAAAGTATCCTGCATTAGTTGTTACCATGGTGGATAACAACCACCACATGGTGCAGCTGGTTAACTCTACGGTTCTTCATTTGTGTAAATATTCTAATATTCTCATAGGTTGTATATAAACTTGCATGAACTTAAAAAGCACCTGGGGCTATTATAATAATCAATCTGCCAACTTACTACCCTAAATGAGAAGCCAGAGTATATTATCATAGTATTTCTGCTGCCATTCTTGTATTTCAATTGCTACCTTTGTGCTACTTGTGAGTTTAGAACTAAGTGTTCTATTCCACAAATATTGGTTAGGTCTCTTACCTTAAGAAGGCACTGCCCTAAAATGCTGTGTATGATATATCTATGAATTCATTTAAATGTAATATTTAGATGTGCCCTAATATTCAGAGCAGTAGCTCGTGCCTTGGACACAAATAGAAAGAAAACCTGTCTTAATTCTTAAAAATGTAAAAATAAGAGCATGCTTATTAAGAGTTGGCTCTATTTTGTTCAGCCTAATTGCCATAAATTTGAAGCTTATATATATATGGTTATACTTATTTTAGTTATAACCCTGTAAGTTGGTATTGGTAGGATGCTTATTAAAGCATAACGGATTTATTTTACATATTACACACTTTTGTGAGTCTAAGTTAGGTTTCGGTAATAATTATCAAATAGTTACAACATGCTATTAAAAAAGAGAGATGCAAAATGGCTTTAACTTAGGACTTCCTTTTTCATTGTTTACTTAAGCCTACATGTGAACATTTCTTTTCCCTAAAACTATACATCAGCAGTTTCCCAACTTGCTGTGCTATATTGAGTTCATCCTTTTTTCATTAATCGTGTGTCAGACTTTTTTCCCCCAGTGGATGGACAACTTTGCAGATTGATTTCCATCTCCAAAGTGTTAAGCTTACTTCCATTCCTAGGGTTCAGTTCACAGTGTACTCACGGAGAAATATTATTTCAAAATTGGGGGCAAATTTATTTACTTTTTTGCATCTCAGTTTCCTTATCTGTAAAAACTCGAAGATCAAAACACTCAATATCCAAGGGCCCTGTGGTTTGAATAAATTCATCTAACTTGTGACTCTTGTAACAGATAATAAAGCATCACCGTAGCATTTACAATCCCATGAACATTTCTACGTCTGAGAAGTAGTCAATAATGTAGTTCAGTCAGTAGATGGCGCTGTTTATTACAGTATTAGTCCTAAGAAAGCAGTCACAGAATGCCGGTTACCTCACCTGATTGGGTGGGAATAGGAGAGGAGGAGTCTCTGTACTCAAAAAGGAGAACACAGATTCCGCAGAGGTTAGAACGACCTTGAGAAGAATCCAGTGTCTCATTAGACCACCTCCTAAACTTTAAAAAGAAACTTCCATTTTCAGAGGTAGATTTTTTTAACACAACCTTACCTGTTTCAAATTTGAAACATTCAAGAAATCTTCTTCCATCCATGTCACATCTTTTCTTTCCTGTCTTCGTATTTAGCCTTGAGTGGAATTTAGAGCAATTCTTCCTAAGTCTCTCCCTGCAAAAGCCCTCCAGGTCTGTAGGAAGCACTGTTACTTTATGCATACGCCTTTCTTTCCTCGGGATATTCAGTCTGAGAAACACATCAAATTTATGCACAATGGCTATCCACTATGGGATCCCAATATGCCATTCAAGCCAGGCCTGCATTTACAATCTGGTAATCTACACATTCATTTAGTCAAAATGAATGCTTATGTGGAAGGAGCATTTTTATTAGTCAAAAATGACTAATATATTAGTATTAATATACTAATATTTAAATAATCTAAATATGTAAGTGTTTACTTACACAATAGATATACAAAGCATTTCCATGAGTCATTGTCAGAGGTTACCGATGGTGGTGAGGGTGGGTGTAAGTATAAGAGGGTAAAGAGGAAAGGGAGATTTTGTGATGATGGAAAGTTCTGCATCTTGACTGTGCTGTGGTTACATGAATCTCCACTATATACCATATATAAAATGGTATAGAACTACACATGCACATTGTACCAACATCAGTTTCCTGGTTTAGTTAGATATTGTGTCACAGTTGTGTAAGATGTAACCATTCAGGGAAACTGGGTGAAAGCTATATGGGACTCCTCTATACTATCTTTGCAACCTTCTGGGAATTCATTAATTTTTTTGAAAAACAAATATTTAAAAAGTAATTTCTTGCTATCTTGGCTTGAATTCTGAAGACAATATAAATATTCTTTCTTTTCTTTCCTTACAATTTTTCATTATGTTATACTTTTACCACTGTTCTCTTCTGGTGGACTTGTTCGAACATTTGATAAATTAAGCTTTTTTCAGCAATCTTTTCTGCTTTTGAAATAGTAGCAAAGACAAGCATAAGTAAGAAAAAAGCAATTTCTCTACTCAATAGCAAGAGTACACAGAACATGTTGAGGTTCATTGGGAAAGAGGCATGCTCATGTGGAAGGAGCATTTATTTTTAAAATTAACATTTATAATGTTTTATCGGCTAGGTGAAGAGCTGTACCTTTTTTGAAAACATAGATCATTGCCTGTGGCAATTATAGTTAAGATACTACCAAACTAGAACTTCTTTCCATAATCCATGTTACATATTTAAATGTGAACAGTGAAATGAACTGTTATGAATAATCTTCCATTCATTTCCTCCAATCAAATGGTGTACAATACACTGAAATGCTTTGCATTTTCATTTGGTGCACAGATGTCTCTAGAAGGAACTTGAAGTTTAAAATGTCTGGCCATAAATTATTCTCTGCCTTCTGTGATACAGAAGATATGAATTTTAACTACTGACTCTATTTTTAAAGGATCCTTGAAAGTATTATTCTGGAATGATGACTTTTGTGAATTTTTAAAATAAAAGCATGAAATATTTATCTGTCACTCACAGAAACATAGCTTTGGCCTAAGTTTGGAAAATGCTGCCAATTGTAGGCAAAAATCTGTCATCATTTATGGTTATAAAAATATAATAATTTATAGGTATGAAAAGTCTCAGTCCTTGCTTTGAGATTAATTGAAATAGCCAAATAAATTAAGTATGATAACAAACACATGAAAACCCTAAAATAATTAAACTACTAATATGATGTTGCAAATTTGATCAACACCATTCATCTTTGATTCTTATATTCACATATTGGTGCAAACAGCTAGCTCATATCATCATAAAATCACATCTAGATGTCATCAGAGATTGGTGTTGGGTTGGGTACTTGCTGTTTTGGTGTTTTCTGGAATATCTTAAAATGTCAGTGGTGAATACTTATTCAAATATTATTATATGGCAAATGTTCCAAGGCTCCAAAAAACAGATACAGAAGGGTTAAGAATGTGACTTGTGCATGTGAAAGTGCCATAAAACCTACCTTAAATCTCATCAGTCAAAAAAGCAGTCTCACAAGTTTTGCAAGTAGTCAACTTTCTCCCAGACTATGCACTAAAGCCCAAAGGGTTTGCCAACACCATAGCCCAAGAATTCAATAAAACACTCTTTCAACTTGTTGGTGCAAGGAATTTCTCCAAGACTCTCCTCTCTCCCTCCCATGGCATACCTTCCCACCCACTGGCACTCCACGATCCACACCCTTTTTACTTTGATCTTGCTCTGTGCACTTTAGAGCTTGGTTTTGTTCTGTATACTTAGGAATGACTTGAAAGTTACCAGAATGGTCTTTAATGAAATAAGTCAGAGGGCATCCCATCCCCGAGTCCCCCTAGGTCCCTAGAACTCTCTCTCCTGGGGAAGGAGAAGGCAGAATTTCAGTTTTTTCCCCCAGTCACTTAACTGAATTCTCTGTGGAATTTCTCTAATCTTTTTAGCTTAATTATTAAGCTACATAAATGAATTTATAAATCCTCAATGTCTAAAAGAAACTATACCAGACTGAAAAAGAAATTGGTTAGTGGGTCAGAAATTGACTAAAATATACTCCTATTTTTAGCACTTTTATTATAGTAAGCAATTGATACATTGGGGTTGGCATAGCGCAGGGGTTCTTATCTTTTTTTTGGTCCAGGGAACAAAAAACACAATGATAGACATTACTAAAATATCTCGAATGAAGGACCAATAAAATGATCAGCAAATTTGATGTCCTTGAAACTCTCTGGAAAGCAAATTTAAGAGAAAAGGAACTTGAAAGTAGGATACTTCTTTGGGAACTACTTTTGTTTCATTTGGTTTAAGAATATACAAGATTGGTCTAAGAATCCAAGGCATTATGGAATCTTCTAAAACCATATTGATGCTTTCTAGATTAGACCCTTTGTCTTGAAAAATATCTTGAATCTATATTAATTTACATAATTTTCTGAGAGTTTGTATAACACATTCCTTTCAAGAATGCAATGAGGCTGCTATTTCAAAAAGCTGAAGTATAAGAATAGCTCCCAGCATTGAAATCCAAAGGCCACCTAGAGACAATGTAGTGAGCAGAATATATGATAATCTCTTATGACTAATCTGAAATATGTTTTTCCCAGCCATATTAAGGCTGTTGGAAGAAGATTTCAAGTGATCTGGCAACTTAAAGCAAAACATATACTTTGATATTATACTACTTCTCTTAGGAGTAAGCCATGCCACATTGCAGGAAGATAAGATTTAGTACTGTATTTCTAATTACACTTCCCCAAAAAAGTTATCCCAGTCATACCATACAAGAATCTAAAAAAAAAAAAAAAAAAAAAATCCTGACTTAAAAAGACTGAATAACATTTACATTTGTATGCATTTCACCATACCTTTTTATTTCCTCCTTAATATAATTTAGAGCATGTGCTTTCATTATCCATTTTTGGCTTATTATTTCATGACAATAATTCAATAAATTTACTTAGAACAAGAAATTCATCTAATGACTCATGTCTAATAGTTTCTTACAAATTAAAATTACTGTGCATTTGTACCATCTGAGTGTTTCCAGAGTTACTTACTTGTCCCAACTGATGCTGTAAACTTTGAAATAAAGCAGAAAGTAGTTCTGTGGTTTATGACCCCTTCCAAGGCATGTAGGATTTTATAGTCATTGGATGTGAATAACTAAACATCATTGTGATTTTTTTCTTATAACCAAAATTCTGAATATGCCCAAACACAGAATTGTGAGTCCATTTTTCTATAATACAGGAAAAATAAGAATTCTTAAAGGATTGAGTTGCATATAATTTCTGATTACGTAGTTTAGTGCTTAAAGTTTTTTTAACTTTTAAAAGAATGCCACTATTTGCCAATTTTTAGCTGAAAACTCTGATATCAGATTTCATTAATTCTAAGACACCTATTTTTTTTTTTTAATACTTCACATTTCTGAAATTGGAAAGCATGGTATATCAGCATTTTGTCATAGTTTAATTGGAAGTGCTTTTTTCCATGTTTTACAACTGCCAGTGTCTTAATTTTGGTGAAATATTATAGTTGATAAAATGGATGATCTATCCTATGGACCCATTTACAATTATGTTTCCAGTAACCTTCTTTCACATTCTGACTGTCTCCTGGTTCTAGCCCATAGTACCTCATCTCTGGGCCACAACACATCTGTCTGTAAAATAAAGGTGATCAAGTGGTTTCCAATGTCCCTTTCATCTTGCAGTGTGCTGTGATCTACTTCCTCCCTGTATGACTGATATATTGCTTCTCCTAGGGAGACACAATGGATCTCTCAGTTTCCTTAATTGTCACAAACAAAAGGTAGGAATACAAGTTGCAATTTGGGGGGATGTTTAAGGGGAAATATCTTCTTTACATGAAAATAAGCTTTAGTTCAGAAAACCACACTACATACAACTAACATTAGTCATGATCGTCTTGAAGGACACTCCTTTCAAGTGATCCAGAATTCTGAGAAGACATGAGGGGTTTTATGAAGAAGGCAAGAGCTATTCTATTTCTATTTTTGTCAACAGAGAGAATACCAGATTATTCTCAGTCTCCTTGTGATCCTTGGCCTCTTTGAGAAGAGGGTCTTGGCCACCACCATGCTGTGGATGGAAAAGGCGAGGACTATTGCAAGCATCAGCCTAAGCTATGCTCTTGAGTAACATAACACTCTCCATTGGAATTCTTGGCCAATTTGTGTTGCTCAAGCCATAAATCTTGATTTCTCCCTCTCTCTCATCACTCCTCACATCAAATAAATCAATCGAAAAGTGCTATTGATTCTAATTGATAAATATCTCTCAAATCTTCCCACTTCTCTCCATCACCAATACCACTGCCCTGACTCAGAAAGCGTCATCTTTCACCTGGGTTATTGCAACAACCTCCCACAGGTCTCCATGTGGGAAACTTGCTTCCTTTTGTTCAGTGTAGTGAGGCTGATTTACCTAAAAGCTCTTAAAGTCTGAAGCATATGTGGAGTACTTCCTGACATTGAAGTCCCAAGGTACCTAAATACAATGTGGTGAGAAGAATTATGATAATCTTTTATGACCTTTGGTTTAATGTTCTTCAATAATTCTTTATTGCCTTTAAAAAAAAGTTCAAATTCTTTCTTTAAAACAGTGCTTCCACTCTTTTCATATTATAACAAATAAGAAATAATATTTATAAGGATAGACTGGGGTGAAAAAATGTGAGATGTCTACATGGATCTTGGTTTAAAAAATCATTATATTTTATTTATGTTATATAACTACAATAAGAAAAATAAAATATGAAGAATCAGAGAAGAAACCAATAATTGCATTTGTACAAAGTTTCAAATGAGCTTTTCTCACTAGAAAACATCTTAAAAAATGTTTTCTAGTGTGAAAGTGGAGCTTGCAACTGTGAACATGATTTTCATATCAGGATTTGTGTTTGAAGTGACTTCCCCAAATTTCTAATCAAGATTTTTTAATGATAACCTTTTTGAAATCTACAAACTTTGGTCTCACAAGTTGATCGTTGAAAATGGAAAAAGAGTATTGTTTTAGTTTCGTAGCCTGCTCAAAGCAGATACCCTGAAAGCAGTTGGTTTTAAATAATAGGAATTTATTAGCTTACAGTTTGAGGCCATGAGAATGTCTAAATCAAGGCATCATCAACTGAAGAACAGTTGCTGGTGAAATTTTGTTCCCTTGCCACATAGCAGCATCTCCTGGTCTCTCTCTTCTCTTCTAGGTTACTTTGAGCTCAGCTTCTTACTCCCATGGCTTTCTTTCTCTCTCTTTCTGTATTCATTCCATTTATAAAGGATTCCAGTAAGAGTAAGGTCCTACTTACAAAGAGATTACACCAACAAGAATGTATTAAATTTCAGAACATGTTTTTCTGGGGTGCATAAAGCTTCAAACTACCATATGTATTAATCACTCTTTCTATATTGATGGAGACTTCTATCTCACCATTAACCAGAATTTGGATAACTTAAATTACTTAAATGATTCTTAAAGAATGTAATATTTCTTAAATCTAATGGTTCTTTTTGTTCTTTCATTGACAAGTATAATGACAAAATTTCTGATGATAACGTAAAAGTAGTTTTAATCCAATGGGACTTTTCATAACAAAATCTCAAAATAATGATGAAACTTTTCCTCAAATATAGACTGATGATGCCATAAGAGTCTTAGTAATTTTTCTTTTAATTCAAATTATGATATTGACTGAATAACACTAATGAATATTTTTATCCTTTCCAAAAGTAAATTTTGCTCTGAATCTGTAAACTATGTGAATACATGTTAATATAATATTCACATGGTCTTTGCAAGTTTTGTTTAAGTCCATTTAAGTGTCCCAAAATGCGAGTTAAGCTAATCATTTTTTTGGAGCCAATAACTTGCATTTCCTTTTACCTTTGTTTTTGCTGATGAGTATCAAATATAATCCGAGTCTAAAGAGTACAGAGTGGAGTGAAGAGCTAAGAAATTCTCTGGCTAGTAGCAAATAAAATTTCCTGAATTTAAATCTCACAAGCAGAATTCAGGCTTACAATAGGAAGTGACGGTTAGACTCTGCTTTCCAATGTGTCTGAGGTTCAGAAAAGTTAAGAGGCAGCATTGCAGAGCCAGAGGGACAAATCACGGGGTGAAGAGCACGGGTTTTGCAGTCACACAGATAGAGATCAAAACTTTCTTGGAGCTAAACTTTCTTCAGCTGTCTCCTTCACAGGCCTGATGTAAAGAGTAAATGAGGTAACAAATGTACATTCCTGGGCAAAATGGCTGATATGGAGTAAATGTTCAACAATAGAACTGGCCATTAATTTATATATATATATATATATATATATATATATATATATATATAT
>JAKSZT010053888.1:10123671-10175148 GCA_026826555.1 Tolypeutes matacus
TATATATATATATATATATATATATATATATATATATATATATTTTGTTTGTTTGTTTATAATTATCTTTTTTATTGCCCTAGTGAAAGAGCTGGGATTCAATCCCAGGATTCTCCTCTATAAAGTTCATTCTTAGTAAACCATGTTACTGGAGCTGGCCTTACTGCTAGAACTGGGAGGGACTAAATACCTTAGAAGAAAAAAAAAGGAAGAGAGTGGAAAAAAAAAAAACGCTAATATAAAATAAAATTCTGAGGTCCACATCAATGATCTCATAAATACCTCTCAACCCCAAGATAGAGCTAGTGGAGACACTTCCCTAAACTGTTATCAAAACCTAGTGGCAGAAATATTACAATATTATTGTTAACTATAATCCATAATTTTAATTAGTTGTAATTTTTTTAGTGTATCACCATATTCTAAACACTTTATAAAAGAAGAACATTCTTATACTTATGCTATTAACCACAATCTTCATCCACCTCTGAAATCACTATGTTATATAGTCCCTACATTATTCTCTAGATTCCTTTTAATTGAAATATTACATCCACAGACTACCCCTTTCAGCCACAATCACATTTATAAATCAGCAATGTTAGTTATACTAACAAAAATATAGTATATTTAACCATCAACTCTATTCATTTCCACACATTTAAAATTCTACATACGTTAAGCATCAGCTCCCGTTCTCAACTCACATTCTATTTCCTAGTAACCTGTACTCTAGAGTTTACCTCTGTGAGTTTACTCATCATTGTAGTTCATGTTAATGTGACCATATAATATTTGTCCTTTTGTGTCTGACTTATTTCACTCAACACAATGTCCTCAAGATTCATCCATGTTGTTATATGCAAAGAATGTTCTCTCTTAATCTATGACAAGTATGTAATACTAATACAGGGTGTCAATAACTGGGTGGTTTGGGGAGGGAAATACACCAAATGCAAGATATTGGCTACAGTTGGTAGTGGTGTTTTGATGATACTTTTTCATATTTGTGGCAGTTGTTTCACAACAATGCAAGGTTGTTGTTGATGGGGTAATGTATGGGAGCTGTATTAGTCAGCCAAAGGGGTGCTGATGCAAAATACCAGAAATCTGTTGGCTTCTAAAAGGGCATTTATTTGGGGTAGCAGCCCACAGTTACTAGGCTGTAAAGCATAAGTTACTTCCCTCACCAAAGTCTATTGCCACGTGTTGGAGCAAGATGGCTGCCAAGATCTGTGAGGGTTCAGGCTTCCTGGGTTCCTTTCCTCCTGAGGCTTGCTTCTCTCCAGGCTCAGCTCCTCTGTTTTCTCCACAAGGTCAGTTGTAGACTATGAGGCTTTCTAGGCTTTGCCTCTCTCCGCAAACCTAGCTGAAGACTATTAGGCGAATGACTTTGTCTCTCTCCCTGGGGCTTCTGCTGTTTCTAAGTGCCATCTCTATTACTTTGTGTTCTCCTTGTATTCACTTCCTGGGGCTCCAGCTCAAAACTCAGCATCAGAGCTCCAACTCTGTCCTTCGCTATGTCTTTTATCTGTGAGTCCCCACCCACCAAGGGGTGGGGACTCAATGCTCTACTGATGTGGCCCAATCAAAGCCCTAATCATAATTTAATCAAACCCAGAGGAACAGACCAGTTTACAAACATAATCTAATATCTATTTTTGGGATTCATAAATAATGCCAAACTGCTATAGGAGTCATGTATGATGTATGCAAATTTGTTTTGTACCTTTATGACTTTTTTTGTACACTTGTTTATGGATGTTCATGTATGAATGATGAACTTCAATTAAAAAAATTTTAAACACCCATAGTGGCAGCAGTTATTTTATGTGTGCCAGAAAAGGAAACCTTCTTCCTCATCGATATTTTCTCTTATTTGTCTCCAAATCTGTAGAAAAAATAGACCTATGTTAGTGAATCCCTTCTTAAAAGGCTGAGGTGACTTCCTCGACACCACCTGTAGGTCAGAATCTCCCTCTTCTATGGTGAACAATCTATCAGCAGTATTGAGTGACTTCTCCTCCCTCTGACTAGTCCTCTTATTGGTTTATTTAGATTTTTCTTTATCAGAGATGCTGAGCTTTTTTGAGTATGAGACCTATCATACTTTGCTCAAATCTGGTGGTGGTTACAGTGGTTGTTACTCACACTGCTGAAATTGCATTTCTGATAACTCAAATTAAGCCTCTGGGCATGGTTCATTCCGATGATAGCTAGTTGTCATTTCATGTTTCTATCTGTGAGGTAGTTATCTGCTCCCTTTAAAACAAAACTAACACTCTACTAAAATAAAATTCTTTTCTCTCTTCTTTCATGTGTTTTAGGAGTATTTCCCGGTGTTTCAGAGAAATAGTACATGAAATGCAAGAAAAGTCCCTTTTGTCAAGGGGCTTTATTCTAGAACACATAAATGACAACAAGAACCTGTAACCCAAGAAGGACAAATGTTTCCCTACTATCAACCATTAATACATACTAAAAGGTGCAAGGCATTGTGGTGGATGCAGTGAACAATAAAGATGTAATATATATGTTTCCTACTGTTTCATTCTTAGATTTAGATAGGGCTATCCAATGGAGAAGATGCCAGTCAATCTTAATTGTGAGGAAAGAATTCATATGGAAGGAAATACAATTGAGAAAGAGCAAGGCAGGAGCAGGGAACTGTTAATGTAGCATGTTAAAACACAGAACAAGAATAACAACCATGAAAGGTAAGTTTATAAACATAAGTGACTAAATATGACAGAAGGCATTGAGTTTGTATTTAGGAGGTTTTATTAAAGTTCTTAAAAGAGAGAAGTGGCTTGATCAAAGAAATGCATGAGACACATTAATAAGACATTAATAGCAGTGGCAACAAAATGGTGGAAGCATAGATTTGGAATGAGAAATTGAGTCTAGGATAAATTATCCAGATTTGAATGCTTATCATCTTGAACTAGCAGGATGGTGGAGAGAATGAATTGAAAAGAGGATAGAAATGTGATAGGCATTGTAAAGATAGATTCTCCAGGACCTATAGACTTTTACAGGTTGAGAACACAGAAAAGAGTGAAAGGCAGCTCTGATATTTGGAGAATGAGCAAATTAATCACCGGTACCACAAGAGTTAAGTGAGGGGACTTATTCAGAGATTGGGGGTAGTGGAGTATGGGCTAGAACAGGAGGTGAAGAGTTGAGTCTGAGGGGCTGGTCATCCAATAGGCACGTAGAAGCAGAGGAGTAAATCTGAGGAGAGAAATCAGCAGAAATCAGAAACTTAAGCCTCAGCTACATGAAAATGATCATTAAAGTCATGAGCATTAATGAGATCGATAGGTAAAGGAGAAGCGCACAAGAGAAAAAAAGAGAAATTATGCTTTTTAATTACATATATATCACATATTTAACAGAATCTTAGCTAGTGCTTTAAACACTAAATGGTCCTTTATAGCATAGCATGGCACTTAAATATACTATATGGTGCTTTACATATAGCATGTGAGCTGGTGGGAAAAAGCTTGAGGAATATCCGCAGAAAGGGTATGGAAGAAGAAAAGACATCGAAGGAGAAGGAGAAATGGAAAAAGAAAAAGATCAATACATTTTCATATTATATAAAATGAAAGGGAAGAGGGAGAAGCAGAGGTTGATCTCCATTATCAAATGCTCATGCTTATGTGTGTATATCTCTGTGTGTGTTTGTGTGCAGTGGGAGGAATAAGTAAATGAGATCTGGGGAAGAGTTAATTACTAGTAATCTTTGAGATTCATGACATTGAGTGTAGGGGCAAAAACAAGATTCCAAGGCATTAAAAGTGAGTTTGCAAAGGTTTTCATGATAACACATGACAAAGACTAGCATCTTTTCCTATATATTCCCTTTGCACTACAGAAAACAAATCCTAAATTTCCCTCCACTTTATCTTTTGCATCTTCTTCCATATGGTCTTTTTATCTAATTTCCTACAATTATTGTCTCTCTGATTAGAAGATGATCCTAAGCACATTGTATCTCTCATTAGACAAATATTTATAGAACCCCGTCTATACACCTGATGCGAGGAATACAACAGTGAATTATTTTCTTCTTAATTTTGAGCATTTTCTCTATATCAGGTACTATTCTAAGAGCTCGACTTGTATTACCTGATTATTCTCAAAACAATACTATTGAATAGTTATTTTACTATTTTTATTTTGTCAGTGAGGCAAACAGGCACAGAATAAATATATTTCTTGAAGTCATGCAAAGAGAAAATGGAGACAATTTTGTATGCATGTCTTATGGCTCTTTTGCCTATGTGATTTAGATGGAAAAGCAGTATGGCTCAAGACCCATGATCTTTATTGTCTTTTTATGCTTATTTTTATTTGTTTCCAACAAACTCAGTGGGCACTTTACATGTGTGTTCCAAATAGAGGAAATATGATGGTTTTCTCTCTACTGAGAGAAATATACTCAGAAGTGAATAAAAATAGAAAGATGTAAGTAATATAATTTACAAATTTAGTTTGGGGAAAAATACAAATTATTTTTATTGAATACAAGGAATTTTTAAGTCCAAGATAATTCCTAATTCTTACGTTGTGAACTTATGTCAGTGTACATTATCACAGCAAGTGAGATGTTATTGTTGGGTTGCACATGAGGCTCCATTTCAAAGGTATTGTATTCAGGCTGTCTCTCCTTCTATGCATTTATTTCATGGACTTTATCATTTAATATTTTTCTTATGTAGGTATATTTCTTATTGATTAATTAAATGCTGTCAAGGTTTTTCTTTCTAAATGGTTATAATCCAGTAAATTCCAGCTTTTTATACCTTTTCCTTATTGCTTCTACTGTAAAACTATTTCTTAAAAAAACTAAGTAAAAATAATGTTGTAATAAGAGTGGGTTGAATTTAATGTTTTTATAAAAATCACTCCAAGTTGTTCTTTTCCTTTGTTGTTTTAATGCTCAGCCCCAGAAACTAAATAAACAAAACCCCTCCAGGAATGATAGGAATGTATCATGCACATACACACATATGCAAACACATGAGCACATGTACTCACACACACACACACACACACACACAGTGTTCATCTTTTTATAAGGCACAATTAGATTATTAGGCAGGTAAAGAAAGGTCTTAAAGACTAATATTGACATTCCTATTTTGTCTTAGAGAGTTAGACAAACAAATCTTTTTGTTTTTATGAGACCCAACTATTCCATCAGTTAATCATAAATGTAATCAGTCATCCTCATGTTTGATCCATTTTATCCAGATCTTTTTGTCTACTTTATTTGAAATAACTGAATGACCCAAACTGACTTATTACCTAAGCGGATTATACTGAGGGAAGTATTAAATGGGACCCATCCACACTGCCTTAAAGCAAAATAGAAACATACATTCCCATCAATTCCTGTAGTCATGACAATTTACTTTGGTAACTTGAACTCAATCAAATTTTTTGAGAGATTCTGCCTACAGAATCAAAAGACCCTATCTAACAAGATTTTTAAAAATACTCTTTCAGTTGTACAAAATTTTAAAAATAATATAAATTAGTAACTAGATTCCATATTTGTCTCACATTTCCACTCAAAAATGGAAATGTCACTTTAGTTTCCTTAAAATAAATTGCCTTAAAAAATTGATAGCTTTTTTTAGATTGCCAAATGTTGTATAAGTGCATAGAATGATAAAGAAAGAGTAGGTTTTAAAAACAAACATACATAGCTTTGAATCCCAGATCTGCTATTGCAAATAACTTGATCATGGGTAAGTTACTTGACTTCCCTAAAGCTCAATTTACTCATCTCTAAATTTCAGCATTATTATAAAGATGAGATATAATGAATCTAAAATGCCTGGCACTTTTAAAATTATAGCTGTTGTGTTTTACCTAATTTCTCAGAAAAGGTACATATTTCCAGATGGAAAGTGTCATGCTGATATGGAATTTTAATCTTATATTAGTGCTTGTGGTTTCATAACTTCAACACTAAAGCAACTATTTGGTGCTGTTTTCATTCATTCAACACATGTTTCTTTGACACCTATGATGTTCCTGGCACTGTTTCAGCAATGGATACAAGGAAGAACTAATAGACATAGTCTCTGCTAAATTATAATATGAAACTCATTTGGAAGAAGAACAAATAAATGAATGATTAGGTAAATAAATACATAATTGTGAAGAGTGTTCTACTGGAAAGAAAGTACAAGAAGTACGAGAAAGTATGTAGTGCAGTTCCATGGATTTAAAAAAAAAATTATTATACTATCATATATATTATCTAACATTTCCCCTTTTAAATAAAATTTATATATATATTTCAGTGCTGTTCATTGCCTTCACAATGTTGTGTTACCATCACCCATCCATTAACAAGACATTTCCATCATTCCAGATAGGAACTCTGTACATTTTAACACTTAACTTCTGATTCCCCATCCTCATCCCCTCCCCTGGTAACCTGTGTTTGAGATTCTAACTTTATGAGTTTGCTTATTCTAATTATTTCAGTCAGGGAGATCATACAGTATTTGTCCTTTTGTTACTGGCTTATTTCACTTAACATGATGTGTTCAAGGTTCATTCAGGTTGTGATATGTATCAGGACTTCATTCCTTTTCACAGCTGAATAATATTCCATTGTATGTATATACCACATCTTATTTATCCATTCATTGGCCGATGGACACTTGGCTTGCTTCCATCTTTTGGCAATTGTGAATAATGTTGTCATGAACATCGGTGTGGAAATATCTCTTGAATTCCCTGCTTTCAATTCTTTTAGGTATATATTTAGAAGTGGGATTGCCAGGTCATATAGTAGTTCTACACTTAGCTTTCTGAGGAACCACCAAACTGTCTTCCATAGTGGTGGCACCATTTTACATTGCCAGCAGCAATGAATGAGCATTTCTATTTCTCTGCATCCTCTCCAACACTGGTTATTTCCTGTTGTTGTTGTTTTTAATAACAGCCATTCTAATGGGGGCAAAATGGTATCTCAGTGTGGTTTTGATTTGCATTTCATTGATGGCTAATATGTCGAGCATCTTTTCATGTGCTTTCTGGCAATTTTTATATATCCTTTAAAGAGATATATGGTTCAAGTCTTTTGTCCATTTTTTATCTGGTTTGTTTTTCTTTTTGCTGTTAAGATGAAAGATTTCTTTATAGATTCTGGATATTAAAACTTTATCAGATGTGAGGTTTACAAATATTTTCTCCCATTTCATAGGTTGTTGTTTTACTTTCATGATGAAGTTCTTTGAGGTACAAAAGTTTTTAATTTTGCTGAAGTTCCATTTATCTATGTTTTCTTATGTTGCTTGTGCTTTAGATTTACAGTCTTAAGAAACTATTGCCTAACGCAAGGTGCTGAAGATGCTTCCCTGTGTTTTCTACTAGGAGTTTGATAGTTCTAGCTCTTAAATTACATTCTTTGGCCAATTTTGAGTCAATTTTTGAATATAGTGTGAGATAGAGGTCCTCCTGTTTCTTGCAAATGGAGATCCAATTTTCCCAGCAGCATTTATTTAAGAGACTGAGTGGTCATTGCCACCCAGTCAAAAATCAATTGGCCAGAAAAGTAAGGGTTGACTTCTGAGATCTCAATTCTACTTCATTGGTTTATTTGTCTTTGTGCCACTGTCATGCTGTTTTGATCACTGTGGCTTTGTAATAAGTTTTAAGATCAGGAAACGTGAGACCTCCAACTTCATTCTTCTTTTTCAAGATGGCTTTAGGTATTCAGTGTCCCTTACCCTTCCATATAAATTTGCTGATTGCCTTTTCCAAGTCTGCAAAGAAGGTTGTTGAAATTTTGAATGGTATTACATTGAATCTATGAATTGATTGGGGTAAGACTGGCCTGTTAATGATATTTAGTCTTCCAATCCATGTACATGGAATGTCCTTCTATTTATTTAGGTTTGCTTTGGTTTCTTTTAGCAATGATTTATAGTTTTCTGTGTATAAGTCCTTTAGATGCTTGGTTAGATTTATTCCTAGATATTTGAGTCCTTTAGTTGCTATTATGATTGGAATTTTTTTCTTGATTTCTTCTTGCAATTGTTTATTGTTAGTGTATAGAAATACTACTGGGTTTTGGGTGTTGATCTTGTACCCCGCCACTTTGCTGAACTCATTTATTAGCTCCAAGAATTTTATTGTATATTTTTCAGGATTTTCTGTATATAGAATCATATCACCTGCAAATAGGAAAAGTTTTACTTCTTCCTTTCCAATTTGGATGCCTTCTCTTTCTTTTTCTTGCCTAATAGCTCTAGTAAGAACTTCCAGTACAATGTTGAATAACAGTGGTGACAGTGGCATCTTTTTCTTGTTCTTTTTATATATATATATATAAAGTATTTTATTCCCAGAATATTTAATACCAACACATACTGACCAGACTACATAATATAGCCCCCTTACATCTTTGTTACTTTACCAGTTCAAATATTTCACATTTTAAATTGCATTTTTGCTAGCTTTTGAAGAGTGGATTTATCAGATGTCACACATTTTCCTTGAGAATTAGTTTTTCATTAGTTTTCTCTTTCTTTATTATGGTGTGATTAGACTTTTTTGGTCTGTTTTGCATTCATTTTTTTATTTTTTAATAATTTTTTTAAAGATACTTAGATTACATAAATGTTACACACAAAATACAGGGATTCCTATATGCCTCACTCCCCACACCTCCTACACCCTCCCACACCTCAGTGGAGTCCCAACTCCTACTCTACAGCTCATTGGACTCAACCAGGACTACTAACAAGGAGATGATGATGGATAACGACCAACCCAAGGAACTGAGAGAGTCTGCAACTTCAAGCAAGGTAGTCCCATCCATCTTCCCCATAGGATATAAGACCCCTCTCAATTAAAGGTGGAGTGGACATCACCATCCCAGGGTCCTCAGGATTGGGGAAAGAACTATGGACTAGGGTGGACTTACTGGTATTCTGTTATAGACATACTGTGATTCTAGCAATAGAAGAAATTACAACACTAATGTGGAGCCAGTGGCCACTGGAGGCTCTGGGGGCAGGGAGAGAGAAAAACAGTTGTAATAATGGGCTTTTTTGGGACTTGGGAATTGTCCTGAATAACACTGCAATGACAGATATAGGCCATTTTATATTATCACATAACATGCAGAACTGTGTGGGAGAGAGTGTAGACTACAAAGTGAACTATGGTTCATGCTTAATGGCAAAGCCCCAGGATGCATTTATCAATTGCAATGAATGTGCCACACTAATGAAGGATGTTTGTCTTGTTCTTGATCTTAAAGGGAAAGATTTCAGTCTTTCACCATTAAGTAGGATATTAGCTGTGGGCTTTTCATATGTGCCCTTTATCATGTTGAGGAATTTTCCTTCTATTCCTAGTGTTCTAAGCATTTTTATCAAGAAAAGGTGCTGGATTTTGTCAAATGATTTTTCTGCATCAATTAAGATGATCAACTGCTTTTTCCTTAATTCTGTTAATGTGGTGTTTTACATTATTAAATTTCTTATGTTGAACCAGTCTTGCATGCCATGGATAAATCCCACTTGTTCATGGTGTATAATTCTCCTAATGTGGTCTTGGATTTGTTTTGCTAGTATTTTGTTGAGAATTTCTGTATCTATATTCATAAGAGATATTGGTCTATAATTTTATTTTCTTTTGGTATCTTTATCTAGCTTGGTTTGGAGGGTGATGCAGCCTCATAGAATGACTTAAGGAGTGTTCTCCCTTCTTCAATTTTTTGGAAGAGTTTGAGCAGAGCTAGAATTAAGTCTTCTTGGAATGTTTTGTAGAATTCCCCTGTGAAGCTTTCTAGTTCTGGGCTTTTCTTTTTGGGAGGTATTTGACTACTGGTTCAATCTCTTTATGAGTATTGGTTTGTTGAGATCCTCTGTTTTCTTTGAGTCAATGTATGTAGTTTGTGTATTTTAAGAATTTGTCCATTTCATCTAGGTTATCTAATTGATTGGCATAGTTGTTCAGAGTATCCTATTATACTCCTGTTTTTTTTTTTTTTTTTTTTCAGGTGGATCAATACTAATGTCCCCCATTTCTGATTTTCATTATTTGTATTCTCTCTCCTTTTATCTTTGTCAGTCTAGTAAAGGTTTCTCAATTTTATTGATTTTTTTCAAAGAAACAACTTTGGTTTTGTTGATTCTCTCTATTACAGTTTTTTGGTTTTCTATTTCATTTATCTCCACTCTAATCTTTTTTATTTCCTTCCTTCTGCTCACTTTGTGTTTAATTTGCTCTTTTTTTTCTAGTTCTTCCAGATTAGAGGTTAAATCTCTGCTTTGAAATCTTCCTTCTTTTTTAATGTAAGAATTTAAAGCTATAAATTTCCCTGTCATCGCTGTCTTTGTTGTATCCCACAAGTTTTAGTATGCTGTATTTTCATTTTCATTTGCCTCAAGATATTTCCTAATTTCAATTGTGATTTTTGTCTTTAACCCATTGGTTGTTTAAGAGTATGTTGTTTAATTCCCACATATTTGTGAATTTTCCCTTTCACCCTCTGTTATTGATTTCTAGCTTCATTCCATTGTGGTCAGAGAATATATTCATTGTATAATTTCAATATTTTTAAATTTATTGTGACTTGTTTTGTGATCCAACATATGGTCTATCCTGGAGTATGATCCATGTGCACTCAAGAAGAATGTGTATGCTGCTTTTGTTGGGTGAGTTCTATGTATATGTTTGTTAGATCTAGTTGATTTAGAGTATTGTTTAAGTCTTGTATTTCCTTTTTGATCTTCTGACTAGTTGTTCCATCTGTTATAGAATATTAGTTTCCTAATATTAATATAGAATTATCCATTTCTTGCTTCAAATTTGTCAGTCATTGCTTCTTATATTTTAGGGCTCAGTTGTTAGGTGCATTGTTCTGGTTTGAGTCTTTTGTGGACCCTAGAAAATGATATTCTTAAGCTAACCCATTTCTGTGCACATAAACCTATTGTACGTTGGGCCTTTTGATTAGATTCAGTTAAGGGACCTTTTGATTAGATCATTTCAGTTAAGGGTCTTTGATTAGATTTGAAGGACCCAGGGTGGGAACTAATCCTTTCACTGGAGTCTTATATAAAGGGAGGAAAACAGAAGAAGAGTACTGCCATTTTTGCCCTGCCATGTGAGAGAGGACTCCAGGATTGCCTACAGCCACAGACAGAGAAACTCAAGAGGGTGAGAGAGTAACTGGAAGCTGGATTCAGCAGAGCAGCCCAAAGCTGAAGTAAAGAGGCCTGGGGAGAGACTAGCCATATGTCTGATTGCCCACAGTTGAGCTCGGGAGAAAGTGAGCCTGGAGGAGAGGGCAGTGACCAGTGCCATTTTGCCTTGCCAAATGGCAGGAGTCTAAGATAGCCAGCAGCTGACCTTTGGTGAGATAGCATCTCTGATGATGCCTTGATTTGGACATATTCCCAACCTCAGAACTGTAATACATTCCCATTTTAAAAGTTAACCTATTTTTGATATTTCACATTGGCAGCTTTTGCACACTAAAACATGCATATATATTTACAATTGTCACAACCTCCTGTTGAGTTGTCTTTTTTATCCATATGCAATGGCCATCTTTGGCCCTCATAACTGTTATTGATTTAAAGTCTATTTTATCTGATATTAGTATAGCCACCCCAGCTCTCTTTTGGTTTCTACTTGCATGATATATTTTTTACATCTTTTCACCCTTAACATATTTGTTTCTTTGATTTTAAGATGAGTCTCTTACAGACAGTGTGCTTTTTCATCTATTCTTCTAATCTGTGCCTTTTGATGGAGAGTTTAATTACTCTTGTGGCCACCATGGGGTTAAAATTTAACATCCTAAATAAGTAACAGTCATACTTGGTTTGATAGCAATTGGACTTCAATAGCAAATACATATACTTTTCCTATACCACTTTGTCCCCCCAACATTTTTTGCACTTGTTATCATTTATACCTTTGTACACATTATGTCCAAAACCACAGATTCATTATTACTTTTTATATACTTTCATTTTAGCACCTGTAGAGAGTAAGAAGTAGCATTATATACCAAAAAAATACAACACATTAATACTGGCATTTGTAATTACCCATATGGTGGCCTTTACCATATGTCTTTAGTTATTTTTGCTGCTTTGAACAACTGCCTAGTGTCCTTTCCATTCAATCTGAAGAACTCCATTTAACATTGCTTGTCAGGCAGCTCTAATGGTGATGAACTACCTCACTTTTAAAAAAGCGTTTTGCCAAATATAAAAGTCATGGCTGGTAGTTGTTTTCTTTCAGTACTTTAAGTATTTCAACCCACCTCCTTCTTGCCTACACTATTTCTGATCAGAAATCAACACTCAATCTAACTGGGACTTCCTTGTATGTTTGCTTTTCTCTTGCAGCATTCTGAACTTTCTCCTTGTTCTTTGTTTTTTTGTTGTTGTTGTTTTTTTTTTTAGGTTCCAGGTGTTGGAGATTGAACCTGGGACCTCATATGTGGGAAGCCGGCACTCAACCACTGAGCCACATTAGCTCCCCTGAGTTGGTATTTTCATTTGTTTGCTTGCTGTTGGTTTTTGTTTTTGTTTTGAGGAGCCACTGGAAACTGAATCTGGCACCTCCCATGTGGGAAGCAGGTGTTCAACTGCTTAAGTCACATCCACTCCCCTGTTCTTTGATTTTGATTGTGTGATCACTATATGATAGGGTGCATTTTTCATCTTATTTATCCTGTTTGGTGTTCCCTGAGCTTCTTGGATGTTCATATTTGTATCTTTTGCTAAGTTTGGAAGGTTCTGTGTCATTATTTCTTTGACTACTCCTTCTTCCCCTTTCTTCTCCTTTGGAACTTCCATAATGCATCTATTTGTATGCGTGACAGTGTCCCATAGATCTCTTAGGCTCTGTTCATTCATTTTTTTTTCTGAATCATTTCAGTTGTCTCTAAGATCACTGCTTCTTTCTTTTGCCACCTATAATCTGAAGTTGAAACCATCCAGGGAATTTTTCTTTTCAGTTATTGTATTCTCCAACTTCAATATTTCTCTGGAGAGATTCCCATATTGTTCACTCTTCTCCTTTGGGACTCCTTTAATGTGTATGTGTATTTCGGTGCACTTGATGGTGTCACAGAGGGGTCTTAGGATATTTTCACTTTTAATATTTATTTTTTCTGTCTGCTTCTCAGCCTGACTTATTTCAAGTGTCTTTTCTTCAAGTTCACTGATTCTTTCTTCTGCCAGCTCAAGTCTGCCCTTGCAACCATCCCAGGCATTTTTTATTTCAGTTATTGTGGTCTTCAACTCTAGTAGTTCTGTTTGATTCCTTTTTAAAATTTCTGTCTCTTAGTAAGATTCTCATATTGCTCATTCACTGTTTTCTCGATATCCTTTAGTTCTCGCTCTGTATTTTCCTTCATCTCCCTGAGCATTTTTAACATCATTTTCTTAAAAGTTTTGTCCAGTATGTCCACATTTTCATCTTTTCATTGGTGTTTTCTGTATTTGTATCCTCCTCGTTTGGATGGGCAATTTCTTGTTTCTTTGTTTGTCTTTCGTTTTTGTTGCACACTATACAATTTAATATTTTAAAATGTTATCTCCACAATTTATTCCCTGAGATGCCTGTATCTTGGTTTTTCAATCAGCTGGTGATAAGACAGAGATTTTCTTGAGCTTCAGCCCTCAAACCAGGACTTTGCCCCAGGTAAATGCAGTGTGCAGGGTTTCCCCTGTCTTTCTGGGCCTCTGTCATTTCCTGGGATTTTGCTTGTTAGTTGTTTTGGAGTTCCCCAGTTTATAGAAGTTTGGTTGTCTCCTCTGTTTCCCAGGAGACAGACCTCTTACTCTTGGGTGTTTGAAGCCAACAGGTCTTTGTACTAGCATTTCCATCTCTATAGTTTTTTACACTACTTTCATTGTCTGAAGCTGCTTTAGCCTAAAGGGAAAATTCTGGAAGGAGTGACATACCAGAATGGACTTTCCCAAGTTAGTCTTTCTCAGCCAAAACAGGGCCATGAAAGGGCCATAGACTTGCTCCAAAGTGCCCTCGAGAAGAGATCAGAAAGGGTGCCAAGAGCTTCTCCAACAGCTCCCTAAAGCTGAGCTTCCCTGGCCTGCTCAACAAAACCAGCCCTTCAGCCAACTGTTCCCTGCAGCCCTAAGGAAGTGCTGCATATTTAAATCTCTACCATTTCTTCCTCTGTCTGGGGGTGGGTGAGTTGAAACAATGGCTGCCCTCAGATCCGGGCCCCCAGTCATCCTAATTTGCCGTGCTTACCCCTGTTCTAGGGGAAGAGGATTTTTATGTCTGTTTCCATCACCTGTGAGTTAGCCAAGGGCTGGACCCCAAGGTGGCCTGCTGTGAGAGGGGGGATGGGTACCTGTAGTCATCATGTGGAGAGAACAATTTACAGTTCTTTTTGCAATTTATATGCCTCTAACTCCTGCTCTTCCCTAGGTGCTGTTCGGTGTTCTTTAGGCCTCTGGAGTTTCAAAACAGTTGTTTCAGTCAGTTCCTGCTTGATTGATAGTTGTTTTGGTGGAAGGACTGAGTCCTGGAGCTCCCTTTTCTACCATCTTCCCTGGACATCTCTAATAAGATTCTTCAGAGACATGTATGGTTATCAGGTAAATCCAGGCAGTTCAAAGCACAGAACACTAAAAAGAGGAGTAGAATGAGACAAGTTAGAAAAGCCTTCTGCCTCATAGACAATATTTGTTATTCAGGAATTAGAATAATGTCTAAAATACTTGATTCAAAATATATTTAGGCTTAACTATCACATACAAATTTTTTCAGAAATAAATGGCAATATCCAAGTAAATAAAAATTAGTATGTTTTTAAATAGCTTGAGTTGGTATGATAAAATAAATAGTATTCATTCACTAACTCATTCACTCACTCAATGTACATGTTTTCCATGTCAAAAACTCTGCCAGGTGTCAGGGTACACAAAGCCAAATAAATCAAAGTGCCTGCCTTTAGCGTCCTTCAACTTTAACAGATAAAGACAATCATTTAAATAAATATATGCACAAAAATTATTATTGATGCTGTGATTTATGTTTATAAGGGCACAGTGAGACACAAGACACAAGGTCAGGAATCATGATCTTTACCTTGACGAAGTGAAAAAAAGGCCTTTTAAAGTAACTATTATTGTTTTATCATGAAAGGATTGAAATGAGCACACGTTTCACCTTTTCCTTCCACCTGCTCCACCAAAGCCATTTAAAAGCTAGAAAATGGCATTTTCAATGCTCAGTGTTCAAAAACAAGAAAGAGAACTCCCAGAGGGACAGAACATGTAAGGAAATTCTGAAAGCAGAAGGTCAGCTTGAACAGGGAACCATGGATGCAAAAAGGTGAGAGAAAGCTCTGTTGCAGAAGGCTGTTTCACCCGGTCAGTAGTGGATACTGAGGGTAGCAAAAGCTCAGGGCAAGCAACAACACGACTAGCTAGGTTACTACAGAGGAAAATACATAAAGCAAACACTGATAGTCCTACAAAACAAAAGGGACAAACTCATAATCACAGTGAGAGGCCGAACATCCCTCTCTCAGCAACTAACCAAGAAAGCAACCACTAATAAGGAGGGATATGGCATTGTGTAATGCACTTAAGCCTGACTGAGTAGCTATACGAAGAAGTCCACACCATGCACACAAAACTACATATAATTTTCAAGCACACAGAGACTACAGCCACAAAAATTTGGCATGCACTAGACCACAATGGAAAGTCAGCAAATTCCAAAAAGGTGATATTATACAGGCTACATTTACTTATTCTTCAACAATCAAAAAAAAAATTCTGCTTCTCAAAAAAATTGCAAATACAAGGAAACTAAACACATGCACTCACATTCAATTCTCAATAATTATTCAGTTAAAGTGAAAATCAATATGGAACTTGGAAACTATTTGGAACTGAGTAACAAATGAAAATGGACTGTGGCTAAAGCAAAACTGAGAGGAAAAATGTATGAACTCAAATATATCTATTTGAAAACAAGATTGAAAAAAAATCATCTACAGTTTTAGCACAAAAAGCTAGGAAAATAAAACTAAACAGAAAGTAGAAGGGATTGATACAATTGAAAGCATAAACCAATTAAATAGAAAACAATGAAAAATAAATTTTATAAAAGCAAAACCCAGTTCACTGAAAAGATTAAGGTAATTTAGCAAGTATGATCAAGATAATAAGGTACCAATAAATGTCATAAATCAAATAGGAAACAACTAAAATACAGAGGAGACCGAAAAATTACAAGAAAACAATAAACAGTTTTAGAGCAACATATTTATAAATCTAGATTAAATGGATAATTAATTTAAAAATATATTTCCAATTTATGTACTTTACTGAAGACTATTATACTTCAAAAAGGGGTTTAAAAATAATAATAATTTAAAATATAGTCTCCAAGAGAATCAGACAGACAAAAGTCCAGGTCTGCAAAAGCAGTGGCACAAAAGAGTGTATCCTATTATCGCATGTTAGTGAACCTTGTATTGGGTTTCATGCAAGGTTTTAGGAAGAGAAGGTATCAGTATATTATTTGTTTATTGCTGGTCCAGGTATTGTCATCTCAGGGGGTTGGCTTTTCCCCTTTCTGTTTTGCTTTCTAAATAGTTTGTCTTTATACGAAGGACTATTTTTTAAAAATACAAGCAATTAAAAATTAGAAGTAAATATAATGAAAAATCACGTGAGATAAGCGCACAATTTGGTGGCTTTTGCAGGCCATGAAATTAACAGGGGAAAACTAAAAAATGTGCCATAAGAGTATTTGATGATAGCATTGTATGAGACAATGAAAGAAAAATGATTTACAAGGTATTTAAAATTCTGAGAAACTTGACTGAATACCTATCTGTCAAGTTGTTGAAATTAATTTCTACCTCCCTTATAACTTCATAGTACTTTGTTGGTTCCCATACTTTGTTCCATTAAATGAGTTAATTGTCTGTAAAGCATTTAAGAAATGCCTTATACACAATAAAGACAGTGTGAAACCATCATCATCATCATGGTTATAGTGTTGCATTCTAGTATTTATCATGGTCTGCCCTTAATAAAATGATTTTTTATTAATTACTCATGTGTCTGTCTGCTCCATCAATTGTGAGTTCCTGAAAGGCAGAGACTTACTTCATTCTTTGCATATCAGGATGCACTGAGGCCAACAAGACTTGACACCTAGAATGTGTTAAACCAATGTTGAGCTTAAAGGCAAAAACAAAAACAAAAGACAGACTCACCATTTCTTCATTTTTTCATTCAATGTCTGGGCTATCCAGATGCTCTCCTAAAAGCTGAATGACACACAGAAAATATTTGTTTAAATATGGAAAAGAAACTTCTTTTTTTTTAGAAACAAATAACAAAAGGAAAACCATTTACTAAGGTATTTCAGAGGCTCATGAGAAAAACATGAAGGAGCTAATTTTAAACCACTAAAGAATTCCAATTTTGTAGTGTTTGTAAAATGCTTTGAAGAATCAGAGTGATGCATGTGCATTTTTTTCAACTTGGCAAAAAAGAAAAGGACATTGAATACATAAAACCAGATGGAGTGTGAAAAACATGAAGGAAAAAAAAGTGAAAATGAAGTCAGCAAATACATAGTTTGTTGAACATAGTAGATATTTGTGCTATTGCCTGGAAAGACCAAAACTCCAACTTTAATAAGAGAAAAAGATGTAAATTTTCAAAGTATCCAAATTGTAAATATATTTTTAATTTGAAGGAGTTTAATTAGAAAGATATTATAGTTTTATCATTATTCTTACTCCTAGAAAGTAAAAATAGGGTGTCTTTGCAAACACAAGCGGAGCAGAGACGATCTGCCTGGCCTGGTTGCCTCCTGCCGTTGCGTGTGTGGAATTTGTCGTTTGGGCTGGACTCTGAAGCGCTGTACGTAGCTTCTTCACTAAGGTTGTTGCTGTTGGTGGTGGTGAGTTTATGTTTTCCTACTTCGTGGAACCCTATTAAAAAATACCTACTTTTCTTGGGCAATTTTTTTTTTTTTTTTTAAAGATTTTATTTATTTATTCATTTATCCCCCCCTTGCTGCTTGTGCTTGCTGGGTCAGCTAACCACGCCCCGCGGGCGGGCTTGCCTTCACCAGGAGGCCCCGGGAACCGAACCCAGGGCCTCCCATATGGTAAATGGGAGCCCTACTGATTGAGCCACAGCCGCTTCCCTCTTGGGCAATTTAATCATCATTTTGACACTGCTGCTCCATCACTTTACAGTCACATTGCAATTTTTTGAAGTTATTTAAGAAGGATGCTGGTGGTGGGAGGAGCTTAGAATTAAGACCTGGGCGACCTGGCTGGCATCGAGGTTCTGCTCTGTTAGGCATAAGATGCAGGACAATGGGAAGTCACTTATCTTCTCCAATTTGAAACATGAGGGCAATAGTCTCTATTTTTGTTATCTCATATAAGTGTGATGAGGATCATATGAGAATGCATATAAAAATGCTTGTTAAATTGAGTTGTCTTTTCATTATTTATTTAATATAACCCATGACCGATGTCTCTCAGATCACTAGCAACTACATATCATGTCAATGACAAAAGATGTTCATTCTCTACATGAAACTGTTACAAGCTAGCTTCTATTTTTGAGAAGTTGGATAATGTATGATAAGACATACTAAAAATAAGAGTTGGAAGAAAAAAACACTTGAAGACATCAGTTAGGTTCTCTTATGAATTTGTAATTGAGAAGACTGAGGCCCAGAAATGGTTAATAATTTGCTTAAGATCAGTATGCTCTGATAGTTAATTTAATGCTTACTATAGCTCATGCTATTGAAAATAGTCACTGGACTATGTTTGCTTGGAATACAGGGGCATGAGTTAATCTTTTAGAGCAGGGGGCAGCAAATTACCATCCGTAGGCCAAATCTGGCCTAATACCTGTTTTTGTGAATGAAGTTGTATTGGATAAAAGCCACACCCATTTCTTTGGGTATTGTTCGTGGCTACTTTCACATACTACAGTGGAAGAGTTGAGTAATTGCAACAGAGACCGCATGGCTCACAAAGCCTAAATATATACTATCTGGCCCTTTACAGAAAAAGTTTGCTGACCCCTGTTTTAAAACATCATGATTATTTTTCATAAAAGTTCTTTTAGAATATCTTTTATAAAAGAGACACACCCATTTGTTGGAGAAAACATATGACAGAAATGGATAAAGGAATGTGAACAAGGAAATTTTTCATTCATCTTTTTTCTGTGGGAGTATAGCAGAATTGCCAGGCACAGAGTACATGGTCATCAATAAATGTTTGTTGAGAGAAAGAAGAAAGAAAGAAAAAGAAGCTGGCAGAGGAAAGCAAGAACAGAAAGTCCAGGTGACAGGAAAAAGGTCAAATGGATTGAATTCAAGGTCTTAAAGTCATGAAAATGATAGAAAACAGTGGCTTTTCGGGCCTTCATCTTTCCTAAGACTTGTTATCCATTGCACCAAGCTCCCTCTCTTACCATTCTGAACAAAATATCAGCTTTTCTCTTCCATTGGCTACTTTTTTCTTCCATTCTAACACTAGTCATGCTACTAAGTAGAGGATTTGGTGAGACATGTGGTTCTGTGCTACTATGATACCTAAGCAACTCAATACTATGAACGTTAGCATCCTTGGCAGAATAAAAGAGATTTTTCTTTCCCTCCTTGTAGAGCAAGAAGAGATAAACCAACCTCATGATTTGCACAAAGAATGGGTCTTCTGAGACAAAAACCAAAAATGCACATTAAAAAATAGATTTTTCCATAAGAAACATGAGAGCAATGGATACTTCTGGAACACTCTCAACCCTTGTTTCCTAGAGATTGCAGACCAGTAATTGCCTTGGCAGAGACTTGACTTCACTGTCTACAGAAAGATTGCTTTCAGGTCACTAAGCAATAATTGCACATGCTTCTGTCATGCTGTTTTTAGAGAAGGTTATTGTAAAATAATGTTAACCTATGAATTCCTAACAGAAGTGTGTCATGAGAAAGTAAACATAGCTACTTCTTTTTCATAAACCTGTTTCTTCTCCTTACTTTTGTGTGGTGAGGTAATGCAATACAGAACCTTTGGCTTATTATTCCAAGAGCGGTTCATCTGGTTCATTTTGGATTCCTGGGTGGTGAATTGCTCAAAGACCTCCCGTGGGTAGCAAACCTTTGCGCTGTAATCTCATTACACAATAGGGAAGGCCTATGGAAGAAGTGTTTTATCCCCCTCGCTGCAGTTTGTCTCTACCACATAACAATGTGAGACAGAATGAAGCTGGCGCAAGTCTCTGTATGTGATATTAACTTGGAACTGTTTTTTGGCTGTCATCATTGACTATGTCACCACTTTGTCACCTGCCTCCCAGATTTTGTCAACTGTAGCTGGGTGTCAGAGATCACGTCCATCCCTGGAATGTGTCTGCAATGTTTGCTTGAGGGCCAGTCTGCCAAGATTCCCACAAGAAAACTGGCCTGGGAAGGCCATGGTGGCTGAGGCAGTAAGTTTTCCTGCATTCCTTGCATTTATAAGGTTAATATAATGACCCCAAGACTGCCAAAAATGAAGCATCCTTTCTAGTTATTTGATTGTAAGATTGTTTTATGAAATGAAATATAGTGACCCCTTTAAACACAGTTTTTTACCCCACCCAATATTGTGGATGAAGTTTCTCCATCCAGGTTTGTCTTTCTTTCAAAAAAGAAAGCATGCTTCATCAACCCCCAGAGCTCAGTTCCCCAGCATCTGTTTACACTTCATAGAGTGACTGAGTAGGTGTGAAAAGAAAATGGCAGAAACCAGGAGAACAAGAATACCTTCATTCTGAATTCTTTTGAGGATATTCCGTTTCTTCAGCCCTTCATTCTCTTCCCCCTCAGTTCTCCCCACCCCCAAAACTTTTACTTTGTGTTTGTAGAAGTTTGCCATTTGGTGCTTTAGGTTAATTTTAATAATTGAATAATTCAATAATTAATAATTGAATAATTCAATTGAAATTGAATGTTTCAGCTGTTAAGTTTTTCAGTGTCTTCACAATTACCTGATTATGCTGCCCTTTTTGGCAATTGCATAAAATGAGCAGCCTAAACAACAGGGTTCATTTTCATACTTACATTTTTAAATTTGCTTTAAAATATTAGCTCATGAAAAATAGAAACTATTTAAAAATATTTTATTTATTAAGGCCATATCACAAAACATGACTGAGCAAAGAAATGTGGAGAGGAGAGGTAGGGGAAGAAAGGATCAAACACAAGCCAGTATTCACAGCTCTGATGAACGGCCAATAAAATGGAATAAAAACAATCATTATAAATAACTTCATTTCCTTTTTTTTATTTAAAAGAAAATCTCAACAAATATGCTAGCCTGTAGCATCATTCTTCCAGGCTTCTGGCTCTGCTCCTTTTTAGCTCCATTAAAACCTATCTATGACACCCCAACCAGGACAAGGATGGGGGAAAGCATTCTTTTACTCGTAGGTGGTCTTTATGCAAACACTTTACAATTGAAAACATATGCCCCTGGGTGTGAGGAGGCTTCTGTTGAATTAGGGAGGAGCTTGGGCCAGGGAAAGATTGAACTATATAGGCAAATGCAAAATAAACATGCTTAGCCTGTCCCTTCCTTCTAACAATCAAGGTGAAGGCTTTTGGCATCACATAGAAACTCTATCGTTACCTCCATCTCCAGGCTGAATGTCTTCTGTAGCTGTTCTATAGCATAATCCAACATTTAAAACCTCTTTCCTAAACGTTAACCTAAGACCTAGTTTCTCCTTCTTTCCCCAGGTCTTTGACAACGATGTCACCAGGACTGCTTAAGCTATTGAAAGCATGGAGTTGATCTTCTCAGGGATAAGACCCCTTACTCAGACCTCAAATTTCTTCACAGCAATTGAAGAGAAGAGAGTTGCCAAAATAAATATCTTTTCAATGAGAAAACAAAGAAAGACCCTTTTTCCTATTGAAAGAGGGGAAAAAAGTTGTTTTGGCAAAGATCTTTTTTAAGTGAGGAGTTGGATGCAGGAAGAGCAAGGCATAACTGACTGTCTGAAAAGAAGTCAACAAGAAAGTGCAAGAAAATAATCATAAGGAGATCAGCCTTCATAAGACATCTTTTAATAAACTTCAGACATCCGATACATCTTTCTCTGTCTTGATAAAGGCTCAGTGGGGCTAATATCCTGACAGCTTTCATTGCATTGCTTGGAATGGAGACAGTGAGATTACTTCATGAAAATTAGAATTTAATATAATTTTGTGAAGTATAAAAACCATAAAGAAATTTCTCCCAATACCGCACATTCTAAAAATAATCGAAGATTTAACAGAAGCAGTACATAACTGCATTATATGGGGAAATTTGCTTTACTCCAAGTCCCAAAGTGCTTTATAAATGGCACTGCATCTCACAAATACCATTGAAAAGAAGAGGTTGAGTTGACCCTAACTAATTTAAGCAATTGGTCATTTAATGAAGATTTGCTGCGTCAATACCTAAGTGCTTCCCCAAACGCCAGTGCTCTATAATGCAACTTCTCTTGATTTCTTCACTGGCTTAGAGAAAGTGCTGTCATGTTTTTGCTCTTTACCAGTAAATGATTCTCAAACACTTACTATAGAAACTCAGCCTAACCATACAATAGGGCAAGTCATATTGCTTAGCTTGGAAAATATTGAAAAGGAGGCATATTCTTCTCATTCTCTGTTTAAACAGCAATATCTTGCACTTGTACTTGTATACTGTTGGCTTATGTATGAAGTAGTTTATAATGCATGTAGTTTTACATGTGCAGATTGGCATATTCCTAGGACCTGCTCAAGTAACCAGAAAAAGAGGCCACAAAAATATTAGGCCATGCTGTACTGCCTTTCAATGATTACAAATTAGTTTGAAACTGATTGTGGAAAACAAGCTAATTCTGACAAAAATAAATCATAATGCTACTTTGTTTTTAGCGTGCTTTACAGTGCTTTTCAGACGTGGCTTCGTTATTTTTTGGAGCATTCTTCTAAGCAAGGGTTTTCTCCATTTTATAGAAGCATAAAGGGGCACACAAAGATTAATTGATTTCTGTTAGGTAGAGTAAATCCATGCTAAGGGAAAGGAAAGACCAACTTTCTACAAAAGATTCCAGAGCTTAATATTTCTTGAGTAAATACAAACCGCATCATCATTAACCTTGGTAACATGTTCTTGGAATCTTTACTAAACATCACTGTTAACTGTCTTTATCGTATTGACTTAAGGTTTCAGCTGTTGTTTATTGTTTCATATTAATACACTACACTCACACAGATTATAGTTGTTGATTGAGCAACATGTTGCTTAGATGGTACTAGAGAAAAAATGAAAATTAGTAACGGTGTTCAAATTTTAATTCAGAAGTGCATAAAAGGTAGAACTAAGAATTGTCATTACTTACTTCCACAAATACCATTTAGGGTCAGAAAATAATGTAATTAGAAGAACTTCAGAAGCCCATAATTTTAAGAAAAATTCCAAAAATCCTTATAAAATATATCTTGGAGGCTGCTTTACTTATGTAGTTTTCCTTGTCTTCATGTACCTTATCAACTGTCTCTATTCAATACATTCATTCATTCATGTATGCATTCAACAAATTTTCACCTATATTTTGCCACGGACTTTGCTAGATATTGGGGATCAGGTGGTGAATAAAATAGACATAATCCTTAACCCCAAGTAATTTATCAACATAATCACAAACATTAATTCCCACAGGTCCAAATAGATATCATAAAAGAGGCAACAGGTTTATCATGGAAACAACAGAAAGTGCTTATTGTGGGAAACTGGAAAGTACATGCCCATTTTAAAGGGGATTGTGCCACCAGGGAACACAGCACAGTGCAGACAGATCTATGTATTTTTCAAAAAAAAGCTTAAGCTTCTGTTTTGCTTTATTTTTATTGTGGAATTCACAATTTAAGCAAACATTAAAAAAAACAACAAAACAAAACAACCCTGTCTGCCACATTATGTTCTTACACAGACAGCATAGAAGAACAGAGAACAGAGAACAGAGTCTCTGGCCTTAAATACAGGTTTGGTCACATCCTGGATGTGTGAACTTGTGTAAATTATTTAGCTTCCCTTTGCCTTCATTTTTTCAATTATGAAACAAGATAACATTATACCTACCTCATCAGGTTTTGTGAGTATTGAATAGGCTAATTTAGGTATAGTGCTTAGAAAAGAGCCTGGTACATACTAACCACTCAATTAATATTTACCATTATTATTATTATTGTTGTCTCATGGGAAAAACATGATTAAACAAGCAAATGTCCTAAGTGTTCTGGTAAGAGACTTTAGGAGACTTGCAGAGTGATGTGGAAATGCAAGGCAGGAGCATCTGACTTCAGTCTATTGAGTTAGGTTTTGTCTATCATAGTGGGTTGTAATATGGAAATTATGCTGGAGGGAACGGTTTTACCTTGTACGCTGTAAGTTCTAAAATCACTTGAAGTTGGTAGACTCACAGCCTGTAGGGCAGAGAGTGGTGAGAGTTGAGCCTGCCTTCCAAGACAATTATGTTAAGATGTTTGAACTTTATGTCAAGAACAACAGGAAACCACTGAAGCAGAAGCACAACACAATCGATTTGGGTTTTTGAAAGTCCACTTTGGCTAGAACGTGGAGAATATAGAGGTGAATGAGACCAAATACAGGGTAATTGATTTTGGCAAGAATCCAGGTAAGAATAATGTTGACATTAATTAGCTTAGTGTTAGTGGTGATGGAAAGGAGTGTGTAGACATACAAATATGCATTGGGTAAATGATCGGTTGGTGGTTGAACTTCAGGAAAAGAAAGGAATTAGATGTCTCTCAAGTTTCTGGCATTTTCAATTAAGTTAACTGAGATTCAGTGATTGAGATTAGCACAGGGTCACAGATTGAGTCTGGGGGAATAGAAGAGCCAGTTTTGATAAGATGAGTTTAAGATTCCACATAGATATCCAGGTAGAAATGTGAGAATCTGGAAATATGGCTCTAGAATTTAGCCACAGTGTTTGAAGTCTTCCATGATTACTACATTGTCTAAACACTGGATTCCTTTCCATGTCCAGGAATTTAAGGCATTTTTTCACAGTGTTTTGACTTATATTTGCTAAAAAAAAAAAATTACCATCTAATTTATGGGTTGCTGATATGCTTAAAGTTCATTTATAAGGTAAATTTAAAAGCAATGATCTTGTCTGAATTTATGAGATATTTACCTTAATTTTGCTTCAATCATATATTTATTTGCTTATACCTCCACAGGCTTCTTGGAACTAAGCATTTTCTTGGTATTAGGAAAAAAACACCTTTGATTTTATAACAAGTAGGTGTTTGGTTGTGTTGCGGCTGTCACGATGGGAAACCCAAAAAGCGGCGCTCGGAGGGAGCGGAGGAACCAGGCTTTATTAAGCGTGTGGGCCCAGAGGAAAGTCCGGTTTCCAAATTCTGGGCCCCAGCCCCAGTTTTCTGGAGTTTTTATTGGGGTCTGCAGGCTCCCGTTCATTGGCTAGGGAGTTGGTGGGTGGAATTTTTCATTACCTTAGGCAACTAAGCAAGCGTGGATACAGAAGCAGAATTTGCAGGTTACAAAATCAAGCAGGCAGGGTTACAGAGCCAGAGGCGCAGGTTCCAGTTCTAAAGCGGGAGATTCTTGTCAGGGAAACGGGGAGGGGGAGGGCTGCAGTGACTTTTCCTTATCAGTTGGAGAGATACTTCCTAAGCTTTTAAGCCCAGAGCACTAATGAATTCTCTAGGTGTTCAGAAATGAATTTATAACCTATCATTCATTCATTTAAAAGACACTCTTCTTTGCTCAGCTGCTCAAGAAGATACCATAAAATGGGATGGCTTTTAACAGTTGGGGATTTATTAACTTACAAACTTACAGTTTTGAAGCTGAGAAAAATATCCAAGTCAAAGCATCGTAAAGATGATGCTTTCTTCCCAAAGACTGGCTGCTGGTGCTCCTGGCTTCCTCTGACACATGGCAAGACACGTGGTGGTGTCTGTTGGTCTCTCCCTTCTCTTCTAGGTTTCATTGCTTTCAGCTTCTTCCTTCCATCGCTTTCTCTCTCTGACCGAATTTCATTATCTTATAAAGGACTCCAGAAAGAGGATTAAGAGCCACCCTGAATGAGGTGGGTCACATCTTAACTTAATATCCTAGTCACCAAAAGATCCTATTTACAATGGGTCCACATCCACAGGAATGGATTTACTTTTAAAATATATTTTTTGGGGAGTACATACAGCTTCAAACCATCATAGCCATTGCTGTTGGTGTTGTAGATTCAGCCATGAATGAAATGGACAAGCATTTCTGACTTCATAGAGATAACAGTCAATGAAGACAGATAGGTTAGAAAAGATAAAACATATAGTACATCAGATGGTGAAGAGTTATTTGGAGAAAAGTTAAAGCTAAGAAGATGGAAAGGAAACAACTTGGAAAGGGCACTTTCAATTTTAAATGTGGTCGGGGAAAGCTTTACTAGGAAGGTATAACATTTGGGCATAGACCTGAAAGAGGTAAGGGAGGAGGCCAAGCAACTCTATGAAGAAAGTATGTCAGGCAGAGGCCCTTTCTAGCCATGGCCTCAATTCTAAGAAGGTCATTGTGATTAGAGTGGAGTAAACAAGAAGGCAAGTTGTAGTAGATGAAGCTGGTCAGGTAAGGGAATAAAAGTTCCTGATTGTTTAGGTCTTTTTTGGCCAGTATAGGAAGAAATTCATGAAGGGTTTTGGGCAGAGGAGTGATGGGTTCTGATTTGCATTTTCAAAGTACATCTCTGGTTGTCATGATAAGAATAGGGCTGCCAAATGTCAAAATGGAAGTCCAGACATTTGCAAATATTTCCAGAGAGAAATAATGTGCTGTGCTGTGAGGGTTAATTCCAGCAGGCCTGGAATTGACCTGAGCTGTTTTGCTGAAAGGAGAGATATATCTGCACAGCACTGACCCTGAGTTAAGGAATGAAATATACTGAATAATAGAGTTGCCTAGTAACCATGAGTCCAAGGCAAGTTTCAAGATGGTTTTTTATGCTTTGCTTATTGATAAAAGTCATCTTTTTTTTTTTTTTTTTAAATACGTGAAGTTTATTGTATGTCAATTATACTTCAATAAAGGTGTAAAAAAAAAAATAAAGTCTCCATGTTTGGCCTCTGAAATATAGTGGCAGTGCCCTGAATCCCAGCGCTGACTGGATCCTGAAGAGAGAACCCTGCTCCACCCATTGCCATTATCTGGCTCAGAAGAGAGTCCCGCAGCTGCCCAAGCTTGTGGCCTGGGCCCCTAGAGGAGGTGCTCTGGCATGCTACGCAGACTTGTGTGCCTCATGCCCTCCGAACTGGCCTGTTTGTGGATTCCTCCATTGAGGAGATGTGATAGCTGCCTCCTCTGAGGGGAAAAACATGTCGTCCCCCTCTCTTCAGTGAATGGTACCTCAACTACAGGATTCTTTTCAGCCTGTGTCAGTTACAGCAAGCTCATCACCAGTTCTGAATAAACAGCCATTGATGTTTACCAACGACAAGAATGTGAAGTGGGTTAAAACTCCCAAGTGCAGAGGGAAATTGAGGCGTCGAGTTCAACAACTGGACCAGACTTCAGTGCACTGAAATCGGCTCTGTTGATGAAGTAATACAGTCTGTGAAAGCAGCAGTAACTCAGACTTTGGTGTTCCTTGAAGAGCTCTTCAGGAAACATGAAATTGAAGGAAGGTTCTGCTGTGACTGAAGAGCCATATGAGGATGAAATACAGGAGACTGAAGCTAGGGCCAGCCGAAAGCAAGTGAGGGCACCACATCCAAAGACTTGCCAATTGTCAAGAACTTTTCTGTAAGTTCCGACCAGATTTCTCTGGTATACTCATGCCTTCTTCATTTAAACGTGGCTTGATGCCTCCTAAGCAGTCTTCTTTAGCAGGAGGTTCCCCATTCTCTAATCCAATGGCATCCACTTTGGGACTGCTGATCCCAGGAGAACACCATTCACTAAGGAGGTTTCAAACTCGAGAGTGATGTTCACATCTGATGGGACTCTGTAGCCTTCATTGACTCACAGTGGAGCGGCCGTGGGTTTCTGCTTAATGTCTGCATCTCAGAGGTGAGATTGATGATTTGCATCTGGTCTTGTCTCATTGTTGGGTTGGTAACATCACAAGAAGCATGCTTATGTGATCAGCAAAGACTAAAAAGCCCCAGTCAAAAATCAGTTTTGGGCTCCATGGCTCTTTGGTGGTCCATGCACACATTATGTGGTACCTGATTTTTGAAGCAAGCAATGCCCTAGGGCCCTGCAGAGGGTGGACAATTGGAATCTATGCTCAGCCTCTCTAGAGTTCTTGCTATGAGGCCACCTTTGGCTGGAATGCAAATTCTTTCTTTAGTCTTGTTGCTATAGCCTCTGCTTTTCTAACAATAAACCTTAGATTTGTAAGGACTGCCATTTTGGGGCCTGTGAACCCTCTCTTTAGCAATTGAACCTTCTCCAACTGCCACTGAAGGAAACCCCGCAGGGGTCCATCTGGGTTCTTGCCCAGAGCAGATGAATTGGAGTTTCATGGTCATGAGGGAAAGCAAGTTTATTGACGGCGGAAGGACAGGAGTCAGAGGGTCTCAAATCTGCCTTTGCGTTAAGGGCTTTTCTTACAGGTTGTCTGCCAGTTGAAACAAAGAAAGTTGATCATTAGGGTGACATTTCTAAGAAGAATCTGGAAAGAATAGTTTTTGCTTTTCTCAGTTAATTTTAAAATATGCCTGGTTCCTGGGGTTAGGCAATCTTAGGGTGATAAGAATAAGGGGTAAGGATGTGAAGGTACAGATAACGAGGGGTGAAGATACAGATAACAGATAAGGGATGGATGGGGGTAAAGATAACGTATGAGGAAATACATAGTTATACATTTTTGGTGAAGCTAAATCTGGTTAATGTTAAATCTGTAGCTCTGCTTCCTTGTGAGCAAGAGTCACATTGAATTTTTCTAACATTGTAAGGCACAGTACAACACCTTAATATTTAAGCCATACTTGGTTTTTCTGACTACAGCACCATTAGTGCAGGGCCTTAGACCAGGGTGGTAGCTGTGGAAGTAGTGAGTCAGTCATTGGATCCTGGGTAAATTTTGAAGGGACAATTGACAGGATTTCCTGGAGAATAGGATGTGTGGTATGATAGAATGGAATTAAGGATGACTCCCAATTTTTCAGCCTGGGCAACTGGTAGGATAGAGTTAGGAATGATGGCTGAGGTGAAGCCCAATTGGCATTTATGTAATAGAAAAAGGAAGGAAAGGAATTGAAGACATTGCATATATACAACTTTTATGAGGAGATCTGATGTAAACAGAAACAAAGAGATGGAGGTTTTGCTGAGAGAAGCACAGAACTACAAATATTTGAGAAAGGTGTGAAAGGAAAGATAATTTGTTTTTAAAATATTTTGAAAAATTCTTTAGAGAAAGGATTTACTTTTTTCAAACTTGTTATTTTAATTTTGGTCAACATAACAAAAAACATGAGAGTAAATATCAATGCTGAATTTAATTCTGTTATGGATTTGTGCTATAAACTATACTATGCTATCTCTAAGATATTTTCATTCCAATGTGATATTTCACACAACAATTAAAATAAAAGGTGACTTGCAGTATTACAGCACAGTTAAATCAGAAGCTGAAGCCCAGGGTAATGTAAATTATTGCCTCAGTTTGCCATTTGGAATACTTTATTTCAACAAAATGTTATTCCCTGTGATTCTGGACCCAATATTAATTCTAGAAATATGTGGATATTACATGAGCTCAAAGGGAATAAAAATCATTTCTAAGCTAAAATAAATGAAACCTGCCATTAATATTATCATTGACCTTTAATAGTTATTCTGTTCTGTGTTTACATTTCATCTGGAAGTCATTTGCAGAGAATCTGGGGTGAATTTTACTTGGTTGGAAAGTGAGAAACTTTGGGAACACTCTTAAAGTCTATATAGTAGGTGCTGAATAAATGTTTGTTAAATGGACGAATAAATGCCTTAGTGAATGTGTACATGAGTGAATAGTTGCATGAATGGTTTATGAATGAATAAATGAATTTATAGAAGCATATATAATGCAAAAAGCATAGTCATGTAAACAGAGAGGAAGTCATGGGTCTTTTAAAATCTCCTTTGTTTATTAACAGGTACAACATGAAGAGATTCAAAAGCAGGACAGTGGGAAAGCGCATCGCAGAACAAGCTGGGCAGATGGGATTCAAAGGCAAAGTGAAGGGGCAGGCCCTCTCTAACCCAGGTGCTTTTGTTAAACAACTACGTTTAGGTGACATCCTGTGCCCTGGTGATGGAAATTAGAGTTAGAAGTTACTCAAGAGAGAATGTGTCATTCCTGGAGCAGAATTGCCAGTATCTGAGAAAAGGGTGGAGGCTAATTCTCTCCTTTTCTGAGTCAGGAAGTCATGACCTTCCTTTCCTCCGTGCTCATACTCACACACAACTCCCAAGTAGGAGCTCTCACAAAGAATGTGATTGTTCTTATGCGTGTTTTCAGACAAGCAGTTTCTCCACGCACTCAAGTCCCAAGGCAGTTCCATAACCAGGTAGCAAATTGAGGTTATGATTGAGGAAAAAAACTGACTAGGCATTTGAGAGACATTAACCTCCAAATGATTTAGTAAAGAAAAAGAAAATTCCAAATTCCTAGATGCTTACATACACATGTATGCATGCATAGATTAAATAGACAATAAGTAGCAATATAGCAAAAAATGGGTTGGCTTTTACAATGGGAATTTATTAAGTTAAAAGTTTACAGTTTTGAGCCTGTGAAAATGCCTAAATCGAGGCATCATCAGAGATGCTGTCTCACCAAAGGTCGGCTGCTGGCGATCCTGGACCCCTGCTATGTGGCAAGGCACAATGGTGGCTCTGCCAAGGTCTCTGCCTTTCCCTCCAGGCTCATTTTCTCCCCAAGCCCAGCTGTGGGTGACCAGGCACATGGCAGTGTTCCCTCTTTCTCTCTTCTCTCTTCCCGGCCTTGTTGCTTCATGTCCCTGTTTTCCATGGGTTTCTCTCTCAGCCTCTGGGGGCCCTCTTTGTCTCTCCAGCTTTTTTTCCTGCATCCTTTTAGTGCTCCATTTATAAAGGACTCTAGAAGAGGATTAGGACAAACCCTGGGTCCCGAAATCTACTCAAAGCCCCTTAACTGAAGAGATCTAATCAAAAGTGATCTAATCAAAAGATTCCTTAACTGAATCTAACCAAAAGTTCCCACATGCAATCAGTTTACATGCACAGAAATGGGTTAGTGTAAGAACACAGTGTTCTGGGGTCCACAAAAGATTCAAACCAGCACACAATGTTTGCAGGATTTTGTTGTTTTTTTATAAACATAAAGTGTATATAGTAGAACAATTTGGTAGAACTTAATCAGCAAACCCAGCTCTTCTAATGCCAAGCTACAGACACACCCCCACCTCCCAAGCAGTGAAACAACTGGGAATTTCAATTCAAATAGTTGCAAAATATTCTTTGATATTTCACACACTCTAGAGATGGGAGGCTTTTTCTCTTTGGTCAAACAATTAGAACAATCCTGTCTTCTTTAATGAAATTAAAATGATAAGTGAAGTATTTTGTTGTTTGTCTTTCAACAAAAGACAGTAGACACAAGTAAGGTAATAAAAATAAATGGACAGAGGAAAGAAAGACATAGGTCAAAAATCTCCCATGTTTTTTTGCCACTGATCTCTGATTCAACCACATTCTCCAAGAAAAAGTGTGTTCTATGTTGGAACATATTTTTGCAGCTCTCTATATGCTTTCCTCTTTAGGGGACACAAAATGCTCTTTATAATAGTAAAGAGTACCATATCCTGAAATGAAAAAAACCCGTTCAGCGTCCTTTAATCCAGTGTTTCCAAAATTTATGAGTCCACAAATGTTTTTAATATAACACACATCAAGATCCTGCAGAGTCAGTGATATGGAATATGCTTCGGGCATATACCCATTCAGACAACATAAACACATCCAAGTGTGCACAAAGCTAAGCCCCAGGGGAAGGGAATCACTGAGGGTTAATCATACCTTTGGTTGATAAGCATAATCTTTTGATGCATAGAGCATGGAAAAGGATATTATATAGGCTGGGAACTGCACACCACACAGCTTTGGGGTTAGTTGGGATTAAAAAAAAAAAAAAAGAAAAAGAAACTGAGAAACTGAGAAGAAAAGCCTAATAATGAAATCCACTAGACTGTATTTTTAATAACTCCTTCTTGGTGAGACTAGACAAAACTTTTCTAGGATGAAGAATATTAAGATCACGCTATTTTTCACTAAATGGCAGCTTCAGAGCTCTAAGAGCAATTTGTCTTTGGAAAACCCCACTGATCAGGGGTTCCTTGGAGGAGACGATTAGAGGTTTTTGAATGCTCATGAAAAGACTCACATGGCTTCTTGAACATCAAATTCCTCTTACAAAACAATAATCTGTTGAATTAAGTGCCAATGAAACAGATGGTTTATATTTCCCTCAAAATGTGCACAGATTAAAAAATTAAAAGAGGAAAAAGTACTTGGTAAAACCAGCTTTGTATTTTTGCTGGATTTAAAATGTTTAGAAAAATGGTTTGCGATGTTTGGCTAAAGCCGTTGCCACGAGACCTGCCTGGACCAGCCACTGGCCCCAATTGCCTGAAATATTCTGTTAAGCAGCCACGTGGGTAAGTGGTTTGTTACTGACTTCTCCACAAAGGGAAACATGAAAATGCAATATTCCTGGAAGGATAAAGTCCTTGAGATTTCTACTTTTACAAAGATGGATTGAAATTCACCTCAATTAATTGTATCAGTATGAATGAGAGAAAGAGAAAGAAATGCTTAAAGAAAACAAGTTAGCTTGAAAAATTGGAAGCATAAATTTAATGAATAGCTTGAACTTTTACAACTGTCGATATATAATTATTGGGATGTTTTTGAGAATAACCTGTAATTTCATGAAACATATTTATGGAAAAATAATAGGCATTTTGTATGTATTTTTAACAAGGAGGTAACTTGATGTTATGGATTATTTATCTTGTAAATAACCCAGAAAATGGCTCAAAAAATATTGTTAGTGGATATTGAGTGATAAAGAAGCTGGAACTAATACTGCTGCTTGTTATGAATGAAATAATTATAATCACACATATTCATTCAATTTCAAGAAAAAATAAATTACACGAGAATGTAAGTTTTACAACATTTAGCTCTGATGGTCATCACAAGAGACAGACAAGACTCATCAATTATTAAATTCCACTACTGATTTGCAATGAAAATTAGAAATAATTTTACTTCTTTGGTGTGTCCCCTTCTTTCTTAAGGCTGGTACCTTTGGAAAGAGATATAATAGAAAATCAGCTTTATACCAATGCTTTACCTAGAAAACTATTGCAATAACAAAACAAAATTTGTATTCAATCCTGATAAATCTAAGTGCTTCCATTTCAATGTCATATTGAGGCCTTGGGTATATTAACAATGTGTCTCCTCTTTTACTGGAACTTTGAAATATTTTCACAGGATGAACTTTTTTTATTAAAGCAGTTTTATTTACACAGCATACAATCCATCCAATGTGTACAATTAATGGCTCTCAATACAATCACTGAGTTGTGCATTTATCACCGCAGTCGGTGTTAGAACATTTTCACTGCTCCAAACATAAAGAATAAAACAAAACAAAACAAAAAAAGAAAAACCCTTACACTTTATACCTTCCTATTATTGACTCTTAGCATTGGTACAGTATTTTTATTACAATTGATGAAAAAATATTACAATATTACTGTTAACTATAGTTGATAATTTGCATTAGTTGTATTTTTCCCATATACCACCTGAAAACCTTGTAATTGTGACATACCTTTGTTCTAGTTCATGAAAGAACATTTTTATATTTGTACTACTAACTATTGTAATCATCCACAATGGGGTTCACTATGTCACAGGATAAATTTTAATGCTGATATTTTCACTCTACAGATTGAATTTTTGTTTCTTGAGCTAAACTGCACCCCTTGATCCTTTCACTGGGCAGATTAAAATTCCCAAGGGAAGGATTAAAAACCCTAAGACCAACTTAGAGTGAGCGTGTGATTTCCTAAGACCTTATGTGCACATTACTAGCACTAACTCTGCTACAGATAAATATCAGAAAAGGGCGACCAGCACAGTCCCTGCCACCAACCCAAAGAAATACTATTGCATTCAACAGTGGCCACAAACCCTGGAAATACATGACTTTTAATGAGCTGAATGAACTAGGACTCACTTATGCAGAACATTTTATCTGGAGTCACAGCTTTCTGTATATTTTGCTAAGACTTTGTATTTTATTATTACCTTGATTCTTTATTATCTTTGAGCTTCACACTAAGAACAATGGAAGATATTTTAGATTACTTTTCAAATAAATAAAATTCAGATTTTTAAAAATATGGAATTCAACTGTAAACCTCCAGCTACCTTTTTTTTATTTTTTATTTTGTCTTTCTCTCTCTCTTTTTTTGCTTGCCTTCCCAAATCCATTTCCCTTATCCTTGAGGCAATGTGCACTTCCAAATTTGGTTCAGATATCTACACAAACCCTACTTTCCATTCATGTAGTGTGAAGTCCCAAAGTTGGAGCACTTGGTCCAAATTAGGGTAAGCAAGCACTTTAATGTCTTCATTGTCCCCATGCCCCATAGTGATAAGTTGGGGAATGGCCTGGCCGAAATGGATTTTCAGTTGCACAAACCAAAAATTTCTCTTTTTTACTTGGGCTTATTTGAGTTGGTTTATTGGGCATTTGAAATAAAAATAAAACAGTTCTGGTACACTTTTAAAAACATTTCCCTGATGCTATTCATACCTATATATTTTACTTTATGGAATTACATCTATGAATTAAGTTTTCCAACAATTAAGTGGTAGAGTTCTTTTTTGGTTACTTAAATTCTGTAATAAAATATAGGGACTCAGAATGAGCTTTAATTAGTACTGCATTAAGATCTCATAACAACTTGATAGCTTTCTTAGATTAATTACTTTATCTAGAGTACCTACAATTTTGGGGTATTTTCTATAGAATTGCTGTTTTGATGCACAACATTGCAATACAGAGAAGATCCTTTGCTTTTTATGAATCTTGTTCTGTGTTCTCTTAATTGCTTCTCATATTTGAGTTGCATTTATTTGGAATGTAACTCATCAATCTTAGCCTCAATTTCTCATTAAAATTATCTTGGCTTAATTAGTTGGACAGATGCATGTGGATTGAAAAAAAAATCTTGTCTAAAAGGCGTTAGTCTATAAAGTCAAATTTCTCCTTGATTCCATGTGAAAGCCATAGCCTCCTCATTTCTACTTCAGCTAGAGAGGCAAGCAACAATTAATAATCAAGTCAATGTAGGTTTGGAATGTGATCATATTCAAAGGATAGCTTTATAGAGATTAAGGTTTAAGTAAACATAAATTAAAGAATTTCCAAAATCACTCTTTACTCCTCTTCTTTAACCTACCTGACCCATGCTGGACTGAGAGGATTAGTGATATAGCCTATGAAAAGGAGTGAGATATCATTTTCTGGCCTTTCTTTTCTCTTCATGTTACTGTACTGAATATTTATTGTTTGACAACTTTTAATCTTTAACAGGAAAAAAAAAAACAGTTCTTGTTCACTCTCAGGAGATAGGAATGAGTTAATCAAGAGAGTCCACATGGCATCATGAAAGGAAGCTTAACAACAGCAGGCATATCCTATAATAAGAATCCTCTCTTGACTGTAATGTTTTCAGAGGTCATCATCTCTTAAAGATGCTTTAACATAGATACAATATTGACTGTAACATAAAAAAAATGAGTAAATGTTTATTTGCACATGAGTAGGTCTAGAAAATGAATAATAAGACAAATACTCATTTTATATCAGTTTTAATGTTATATCCTCTAGAGAGTAAAATTGCCCTCATCATTTAGTATTCTAAAATCATCTTTATAATACAATACTTAAGCTCATCTTTGGCAGACTCTTAGCTTTTCTTAAAAGAAAAAAAAATCTATTAAAAATACTTTATATAGGTCACAACAGGCAATATCCCTGCTGCATTTTAATAAAGGTACATAAACATTTCCATGGAGAAAGGAGAATTTTTACCATCATTTGATGCTAGAATTTGATATCCATATGCAAATAAAAGAACCTCCCACCTGAACCTCATACTTTATTCCAGGGTCAGCAAACTATGGCTCTGGGCTAAATCTGGCTATCACCTGTTTTGTAAATAAACTTTTATTGGAACACAGCAAAGCCCAAAATATTTGCTATCTAGACCTTTACAGGAAGAGTTTATTGTCCCCTGCCTTATAAAAAAATTAACTCAAAATTGATCACAGATAAAATGTAAAATGCTAAATTATAAAACATTTGAAAGAAAATATAGGGGCAAATTTTTGTGACCTGTGGTCAAACAAAGAGTTCTTAGATATGACAACAAAGTCTGATCCCTAAAAGAAAAAAAAAAAAAAAAAATGAATTAATTGAAGTATCATGGATCCAAGAAAGGATCTATAGCCAGAACATATATCAAATCTTAAGGTCAGAAAACAAAAAGCCCAATTAAAAATGGGCAAAAGACTTGTACAGATACTCAAACAAAGGGGATAGCTGTAAGGCCAGTAAGAAGACAAAATTTGTTTAAAGCTTCTGCTGCATTTTTCTGCATTTTATTTTCTGCATTTTTCTTGGAAAAACTAGACACAGCTTAAAAGTCGTATTTTTGAAGACATCAGGCTGCTTTGGAAACAATGAGGACTAAAATGAACTAAAATTTTGGGAAAAGAGAAGAGCCCTTCTTAGGTAAGCTGAAAATTGCTGGCTATTTTATTACATGGGATCAATTACTGACTCTGGGTTTTGGGCTAAGGATCAGACTTGGCCCAGGTTGAGGGACTCTACTTGGAGAAACAAAGAAGGCTTGGCACTTACTTAGGGCTGGTGGAAAGGAACACAACTAGAAGAGCCCCGAACTATGGCATCCCCCTACCATGTTATATTTACTGAGTTCTATGGCTATCTAGGAGGCTGGTTGGTGGGTCAAACATTCTAGAAGGCAGAATTAAATTTCTCAAAATCTCTTAGCTATTGGAAGACAAAGTCTCACTAGAAGGAAGGAGCCTGCATCAAATGCATGGCTAGTCTCCCTCACAAGACTTTTCCTAAAATTTAAAACTTGTAGGGTGTGGAAGGTTGAAGAACAAGATTCAAAACTTTAACAAGCAGAATTCAATCCCCTGCAGTATTCGAAGCCTTAATAAACAGATACCAAACTGACACTCAAAATCTTTGAAGAACTATTCCTTTGCATTGACAATTGCAAGGTAAACCAAAACTTACTAAAACTGCAACATAGCCCTGAACCTTGTTTTAAAGTTATCAGATTCTCACCCTATCTTCCTAATAAAGGAAAGGGGAACACCTAGCTGGTGGAAAATGCTTTTGGAGGCACAAGTTATTTTACACACATACAACTACTAATTTCTAGATATTAAAAGGTGACTGATCATAAAGAGAAAAGAAAAAAAAAAAGTAGACCAACAAATGATTAAGATATTGTAGATAGCAGACAAAAAGTTCAAAATAACTATGTTTAATATATTAAAGAATATAGAAGAAAGCATCCAAAAAGATGAAAAGAGAATATTTCAACAGAGAAAGGGAAACAATTATATTGAAAATTAATGGATATTCTAGAACTATAATTTGCAATATCAAATGTTAACATCTCATTGGTGAACCCAATAGTATATGGGACATAGCAGAAGATAGGGTTAGTGAACTTGAAGAGTGGTTAATAGAAAATACTCATATGGAAAAGCAGAAAGGAAAAAAAAAGATGGAAAAATGAAAACAAAGAGTAAAAGAATATTGGAAAGCAATTAAATGGTCTAAAAACAAACCATTGGTGTCTCAAAAGGAGAGAGAAACAAAGGAAATACAATATTTGAAGAGAAAGATAGCCAAGTATCATCTAAAATTAGTGAAAAACTCCAATCTCTGGATTTATGAAGGTCAGCAAATCCCAAGCAAGATAAAAACGAAGAAAACTACCCTATGCATTTTATAGTCAAACTGATGAAAACCAAAGGTAAAGAGAATTTCTTAAAATCAGCCAGAGGAGGACAAAAAAAAAAAAAAAAAAAAAAATTTTACTTTCAAAGGAGCAACAATAGAAACAATACTTGGCTTTTCAGAAGAAACTATGAAAACCACAAGACAGTGGAACAGCATCTTTAAAGCGCTAAAAGAAAAAAAAAAAGCCAACCTAAAATTCTATGCACAGTGAAAATATTCATTGAAAATAAAACAAAATGAAGATGCTTGTGGTTAAACAAAGGCAGAAAGACTGCTACTAGAAGAGCTTTACCAAAAATAATAAAAAGGACTTCTTTAAGCTAGAAGAAAACGAATCCAGAAACTATAGGAAGGAAAGTAGAGCATTGGGAAAGGTAAATGTGAGTGTACATATAAATTAATATTGATGTTTAAAATGATGACATCAATATTTTAGGATTGTCTATAATATATGGCAACAAAAGTACAAAGGGGGTGAGACTTAAACTGTTACAAATTTCTGAAGTTTAGAGGAAGACATAGAATACTGAATTGAGATGAATTGTAAAACGTTAAGGATACATATTGTAATCTCTAAGGTAAGCACTAAGAGAGTAATACAAAATTGTAAAACTAAAAACCTAATAGAAGAGAAAATGGAATAAAAAATACAGGACTTGGGAAGCGGCTGTGGCTCAATCAGTAGGGCTCCCGTTTACCATATGGGAGGCCCCAGGTTTGGTTCCCGGGGCCTCCTGGTGAAGGCAAGCCCACCCGCACTGCGTGGTTAGCTGACTCAGCAAGCACAAGCAGCAAGGGGGAGGATAAATGAATAAATAAATAAAATCTTAAAAAAAAAAAAAAATACAGGACTAATAAAAAGGGGACAATAAAGGTAGCATAAACGAATAAAAGAATTGCAAAAAATAGAAAATAATAGTAAGATAGTCTTTACCCCAATTATACAAATAAGTGCATTACATTTAATACACAAAAATATATTTTTAAAAGACCAAAATTGTTAGACTGGATTAAAACAAACAGAAAACCAAGACCCAACTATATGATATTTACAAGAAACACTATTAATATAAGTGAATAGATAGAATGAAAGTAACAGGATGGAAAATAATAAATTATGCAAACACACCAACCAAAAAGAAGCTCATGTAGCTACATTAATATAAGACAAAGTAGACTTTAAGGCAAGACATAAAGATAAAGGAGAGTTTCATAATAACAAATGAATCAGTTCAACAAAAAACCATAACAATGCAAAATTTGAGTACATCTAATAACATAGCATCAAAATGGAGATTTTAATACAAAAGTCTGATAGACTGATAGTAACTGATAGATCAAGTAGACAAATATAATTAACTAACTTGATTTAATTGATATTTTTAGAACTTTGAACTGGACAGTTGCATTTCTCATATTTTTTTCAATTTTTCATGAAATATATACCAAAATAGATCATATGCTGGCCCATAAGGGAAGTCTCAACAAATTTCAAACAATTTAAATCAAGCAGACTATACTTTTGACCACAGTGGAGTTAAAATTAAAAAAAAAAAAAAAAAAAAAAAAGATAACTAGAAAAACCCAAAATATATGGAAATCAAGCAAAAAAACTTTAATTATGCCCTGGTCAAAGGAGAAATCCCAATGGAAAGAAAATATTTTGAACTGCAAGCTTATGAAAATGGGGCACATAAAAACTTATGGAATGCAGTTAAATCAGTGCTCACCATGAAGTTTATGGATCTAAATTCATTAAAAAAAAAAAAAAAAAAAAAGTTCAATACAGTAATCTAACCTTCCATCTCACGAAGTTAGAAAGAGAATTCAAAGTAAACAAAAAACATAGAAGAAAGAAAATCATAAAGATATGAGCAAATTTCAATGAAATGGAAATCATGCATACAATAGAGATAAAACTAAAGATAGCTTTTTGAAATGATTAGTAAAATTAATAAACTCCTTGTAGGAATAACCCAGAAAACAAAAGAGAAAACAAATTTCCAGTATCAGGAATCAATGTAGAAACATTAGTAAAGATTTTACAGACATTGAAAAGACATTGAGAGCATTATGAAGCACATTGCCAATAAATTTGTCGACCTTAGATGAATTGGACAAATTCCTTTTAAAAAATGCATCACACCTAAACTGACACAAAAAAAGAAGTGGAAAGTCTGAATTTCAATCTGGAATTAAAATCTCTACCACAAAAAAACACTTCCAGCCCAAATGGCTTTACTGGCGAGTTCTCTAAAACACTTAAGGAAGCAAAAATATCAGTCACACAAAATTTTTCAAAGAGAGGAAAGAGGAAAATACGCTAACACCACACACACACACACACACACACATAATCACAATCTTACACACATACTCACAAGACAGTATTTATAAGCAGGTAGATTTACCAGCCCCACCTGTCCCAACACTCATCCCAGAAGTTGTGGTGATATTAAAGGAAATAACATTTGCCTTTCTACCTGCTTTACAGACACTACAAGTTAATTTATATAATTAAGTTACTGTTTCTAAAGGATGTTTTCATGGGATCTTTCATGACATATTATGTATCTTTTTATTTTTGCTCTAATCCTTGCTGCTCAACCTTTTAGAAGTTAGCCTTATTTTAGTCAGGCTGAAGTAGAGACATAGGATAAATCATACTTCTCTAACCTCTATCCTTAGCCCTATTTTATATATGAGGAAACTGTGTCCAAGAAAGTTTAAGAAAATTTTCCTCATAGCAAAAAAGTTTCAGAACTAAAATTTTAACCTGGAATTATTTGATTATATCACTACTTTCATCTTGCTGAGTTCCCTGGGACCTTTGCTACTTGGTCAATAATAGCAAAAAAAAAGGCAGTTCTGTGAATGTGGAGAATGTAAGAATGCCACTGCCATCTTTTTATGATAGAAGGTATCAGAATTGTTTCCAGAGTGTTGTATAAAGATGATGGACATCAAAAATATAATTTTTGGAAGAAAGAAGTATCCAAAGAATCAATGTGAATTACATCCCAGGAATTCCAAATTTAGGTTTTATATGAACCTTGGAAACAAAATCTGTTTTGTATTTATGAGCTGTGGGAGGATACACAGATCTCTCAGGACTAGTGCAATAGTGATTGAACAGCCAGTTTCAGCAAGCTCACCTTACAAAACATACCTGCAATAGCATTGCTAAATCAAACAGGGAAGCAAACCTTCACTTTATAAGCCTCAACCACAACACAGAATAAGAGGAGGCTCAGGGCTATTGCAAGGGCTGTTTTGTAATTCATTATGAGCAAGCAGACATAAGATCCAAGCAAAAATTTATGCAATATGTATCATGTCATCTGGCTGGGAAACTTGTTCTAGATAGTAGTCAGTGAGTTTTAACACAATAGACAATAATCTCTTTGAGATGCCACTTATACTATTAAGGCTGTCTCTCTTCCATTAGACAACTATTTCTGCTACAATCTTTTCAAAGAAAATGTTAACACTGAAATGACCATTACATGGTTGAATTTTATTCTACGAAGAATTGCAACTTAAAAACTTGATCAAGGATCATTTATGTTTAGCAATATTAAAGCTTTAGAATCCTCTGTAAAGACAAATTGAAGAAACAGTACAAATATTTTTCCAGAACCACATGATATTATTGCTGGAGATGCAGATCTTAGATATTCTCACAGCAAGACTGTATTTACTTGAGGCAAGTGTTTTTCAACCACATTGTATTATTTGGCCCTAAACATCTTTTCTACACCCCATTGAGCCTTGACTTGGCAAGCAAGGAGGTAAGGCAGTAATTTTTTTAGGCCAAATGATACATCAGGGATATCATCAAAAGTGAAAAATACTCCAGGAATTGTCGAGAACAGTGCCCATGATATTTGGTATTTCATCTTGACCACAATAAATTCAGAAGCAACCCTTATTTTTCATTATTGTATGAGTTTTAAATCCCTATTTAAGTATAATGCAAGTCTTTTTGAAAAATTAATGATAATCATATCTTAAAACATGAGATATATACATAGGCTTAAATGCAACTATAATCACACAAAGAGAATACAAACCCACTTTTTTCTGGTGAAAAAATCTTGACATGCAAATTTTCTTCACTGTCCACATATTTTAAAAATGATAAATCAAATCTTAGTAGCATTCATTCATCACTGATACACACCATCTTTAAGAGAATTAAAATCACAGGCTATTAAGACACTAAAAGGAAAAGTTAGGGTAGTTATAAGTAGATTTAACAATATCAAATTTGTTTTGAAATAAATAAAGGATTCTGTCTCACATAATCTCCTTAGCCCTTTCATTATTAGTATGTAATTTTATTTAGGAATTGTGTTGAAAATTACAGAAAAATGATAAAAATGAGTTTTGATATTCGAATTCAGATGGTATTATATGATATGTTTGAAAAGAACTGTCTTTAAATAACAGTTTTGAAAATTCTCATGATAAATCCAAAAAAGCAAAGTGCTCTTTTTTTATTTTCCATTTTGACACTCTATTAAAATGTAACTGCCCATATATTAATGCATATTTGTGATAGACAGAAACTCTAAAGATATGTAAAGAAAGCTAAAAAATCACACCTACAAGTATTGTCTACTGATCTCCTAAAGTTCTGAAGAAGTCAATGCAAAAACATTTGGAATGTGAATACTGCCTTTTTAGTCACTAAGTGGAATAAAGAATGAACTGGAAAGAAAGAGTAAAAGGTATGTCATATAGACTTTTCAGGCTCTGGGCAAGACTAAGACCAAGCCATGTCACGAAGAAAAATGTCCATCTCAATTCTGTCACTCACATTGTGGAAAATATATGACACTGGGCTATCAGAAGTAACAGTATATAATTAGATATATATATATATATTTAAAGATTTTATTTATTTATTCATTTATCCGAACCCGGGGCCTCCCATATGGTAAACGGGAGCCCTACTGATTGAGCCACAGCCGCTTCCCTAATTAGATATTTTTAACATGACTTGGAAAGACTGGAAACCATTGGGAACCTTAATGAACTATAGGATAATCTTCAAACCTTTACTCAAAATAAGATCAAATGACTGAGCAAATTTACCATTTAAAGTTACTATCTCCTTTGGAATCAAGAAAAGTCTTAGATTTCATGAAGCAAAAACACAACCTATTTAGCTCATTTAACATTTCATTACAGCTAGGACTATTTCCTGGTGCCTTCCACTGTCAAATAGATACTCATTACAAGATACAGTACAAAACGCTGGAAAATCATATAACAATGCAATATTAGAATATAATCTAACAAAGCTTAAAATTGCTTCTCTCCTTGCTTTCCTTTTTAAAAGTAAAGGGAACTCCCATGTAAAGAGAAGTGAAAATGTGGTGCATAGGTTAGGGGCTTTAAAAAAATTCTGCATTTTCCTGGAGATAGAGAGGTGTGAAAGGCTTCCTGTAAAGTCCCTGATCATTCAAGCTTTCCTCTCCTAACTTTTTATTGTGCATCTATCTACAATCAAAAAAAGGAGATTGCCCTTAGCAATGTGGGGATCCTCATAATCATAATCCAATTAGTTGGAGGTCTTAAAAGTCAAAATTGAGGATTTCAGAGCTCAGAAGAAGAAATTAAGACTCAACTTCAACATGGCTTTCTCGAATTTCCAGCTAGCCAGCCTTCCCTGGGGAATTCAGACTAAGAACATCGTGTTTTTCAGAGTTTCCAGCTGGCAGTCTGCCCTATGAAATTCAAACTTGCCAGCCTCCATAGTAGCAGAAACAAATTCCTTGTAATACATCTCTTTATTATAATCTAGTTGATTTTATTTCTTTGGTGAACCCTAACTAATAGAGGTATATTCTGTTCATGTTATCTGTTTGTTTCTCTAATAAAATATTAAAAATATGTACTTAAAAATCAGATACAGATAACAAATGGAATTTTAGGTTTTACAAATGTCTAAGTAAGAAAAATTTGCATCAGAAAAAGTATAGAGTGATGAGTGAAGAATCAGTCAGCAAAGAGTCAAGCGTGTTTGAGTTTAATATGATGGTGGCAATCACTGTTTCCTAAAAATAATCTGGTGTTACAGAAAAAATTAATATTTGCCTGTAGAGCACAAACCAGAGCTAATTTCATTATTAAAATTACTGTGCTTTTGTCTTTACTTTTTTTCTTTAATTAAATGAGATTCAAAGATTTTTATTTAATGATGCAAAATATTAAAACTAGCTTTATTATTTTTTAAATTTCTGAACAGAAATTGCTGCCCTCACTCTAAGTGAAATATTCTGACACACCTGATCTAGTGGCAAATACATTAGAAAAAAAATTAGCAATTCGTCTTCATAGGAAAGATAATTTTCAGGGTAGGTTATTACCCAGTGACATTTGTAGGTTAATATATCCTAATCATTTCTAGAGGCTTACCCTTATGATTTACACAAATAGAAGCCTCCAAAAGGACTACTTATTGCTTTCTTTAATTCTGATGAGCTATAACTCCATAGTCCAATTAGATGAATAAGAATTAGCCTAACCCAAAATTCAGTTATATCAGAAGATGTTCAGATATTTTTCTTTTATATATTTATATAACCCAACTCAAGTATAAATTGGCAAGGAGAGCTCTCTCTGAATTTTCTTCCATAAATAAGGATATGATGAAAACTACTAAACCAGCTACTATGAAACAAAGGGTAATATTTTAGATTCACTGACATTTTCTTAAATAATTTATTGAGATTATGGTAATTAGGATAAATGTAAAGTAAGCCATACTGACTCTTTTCAGACTTGGAAGGAAAATGAGAAATTTCAGATTTTGATATTTTCACTCATTGTGGAGTGTTCTAACTAAATCAGTGAGATATGCAGACTGTACAAAAGGAGTTTTCTCAAAAGTTTCACTTAAATTTTAAATGGTTCTTCATGGAGTGACAATATCACAAAGATGAATTAGAATTTAAGCAAATGGAATTTAATAGCAAGAAAACCTTTCTTATGTGGCCCTATGGGTTCTTGCATTTTGAATACCGACAAAGATAGCTGTTATAACTATCAATTTTTGTGTGTGCATGGCCTTGGCATCTATCTTACTTTGACTGAGCCACTTGCCTCAACACTGACCTTTGGCCTAGTTAATAAGCAGCTTTCCAGCCCTGGGGCATGAACTCCTCCAGAGCCCAAGCCCACATCTGCGGCCACCACCCACATCACCCACATACCTCACCCAGAACGCACAACTGGCGCCCAATGATGGTCTAGCCATCCCCACTCCCCCTGGACCCCCAGTCTCTTTCCCCCTTCCTCCGTGTTTGCTTTAAGCTAACCAATCTTTGACTCCCAGAAGGAAATCTACTAACCTCCACCCTGGACCACAATCAATTTCACCAGTACAAACACTGCCATTAAGAAAACAAAACATGGGGAATACCTATTTAAGTCAATTTAATAGTTTAATTATGGTGAAATCCTCTAAAACCATTTTGGACAGCTTAATTTTTATGAACTTACTAATTCATCTATTTCATTCATTTTGAAATATTTTTTTGCTGATGAAAGAAGAGTTTGCTACTTTATACAAATAGTGATGATTCCAAGTTACATTTTGAAAAGGCAGCATAATGTTGGAGGACTTACTCTGCTTGATTTCAGAATTCAATATAAAGTTACAGTGATTAATAAAATGTGCCATTGATGTGGGACTAGACATACAGATCAATGGCAGAGGATAAAGAGTCTAGAAATAAACCCACACATTTATTGTAAATTAATTTTTTATAATTGTGCCAAGGCAATTCAATAGAGAAAGAATAATTTTTACAACAAATGCTGCTGGAACAAGTGGATATCTATATGTAAAAAACAAACATAAGCTTACCTCACACATTACAAAAAATTAAATCAAAATGAATCATAGACTTAAATGTAAAAGCTATAAAACGAGATGAAAACATAGGAGAAATTATTTGCGACTTAGGATAGGTAAAAATTTCTTAAACATGTACCAAAAGTCTGGTTTATAAAAGAAAAGAGAAAAGACAAATTGTACTACATTAAAATTAAAACTTTTGGTTTTCAAAAGATACCATTAAGGAAATGAAGAGACAAGCCACAGAGTGGGGAAAATATTTGCAAGTCATTTATATAATAAAGAGCTTGTACCCAATATTTATTAGTTATCTATTGCATGCCAATCACCCCAACAGTTAGCAGCTTAAAACAACAACCATAGAGTGTCTTAGGGTTAAGATTCCAGGAACAGCTCAGCCGCCTTGTTCTGGCTCAGGTCTCTCTGAGGTTGCAGACAAGCTGTTGGCAACGCTGCAGTCATCTGGTGCTGCACTGTTCACTTCGAGCTCACCCACGTGGGTCTTAGTTCCTTCCCGGCTGTTGGCAAAACACCTCAGTTCCTTGCCACATGGGCCTCTTCATAGGCCGTGTGACTGTCCTTGTGCTACGGTGGCTCACTCCCCCAGAGGGTGTGATCTGAGAGAGAGAGAGAGTATTCCAAGTGATATCTCATCATTTCTGCCATATGCTGTTGGTCATACAGACTAATCTTGGTACAAAGGGAAAGGGGACTACACAAGGATGTGACTCTCAGGAGTTGGGGCCATCTTGGAGGCTAGTTATCAAACAGAATATTATATAAAGAACTTTCACAGCTCAGTGATAAGAGGACAAATAATACAATAAGAAAATGAACAAAAAATTCACCAGAGAAAACATATAAATGCTAATAAGCACAGAAGAGATGCACCAGATCCTTAGACATTAGGGAAATGCAAATTAATACCACAATGAGATAGCATTGGACATTCACTAAAATGACTATAATCAAAAGGACTGGTTGAACACCAAATTTTTTTAAGGTTAAGTCTGCTATGGTCTTATGAGAAGTAAACAAAAACTGCTTTTGTATGATACTACATGAAAATAGAAAAATAGCATTCAAATTAATGTTCATATGTAAAAAAATTGTCTAAAAAATAGTCAAAAAAAAAAAAAAAAAAAGACTGGCCACACCAAATATTGGCAAGAATTTGGAGAAATTGGAATTGCCTTACATTGCTGATGGGGATGTAAAATGGTATAACCACTCTGGAGAATGGTTTGACAGGTTATTGAAAGTTAAGAATACATTTACCATATGATTCTCCAAGTCTAATCATAGGTGTCTACCCAAGAGAAATAAAAGTATATATCCACACAAAGATTTGCACATGAATGTTTATAACAGCATTATTTATAATAGCTCTGAATTGCAAACAACCCAAATGCCCATCAATAGGTGATTAGAAAACCAAAATGTGGTATTCATTTAATGGACTATTACTCAGCAATAAAAGGACTTACTGATCCATGTAACAATATGAATGCATCTCAAAAACATGCTAAGTGAAAGAAGCCATTTCTATTAGTTTTCTATTGCTGCTGTAATAATTACCACAAATTTTAACAGCTTAAAACCACACACATTTATTATCTTCCAGTTATATAGGTCATAAATCTGACCCAGATCTCACTGGACTAAAATCAATGTGTCAAACAACAGGAATGTGATCCTTCTGGAAACTCTAGGGGAAAATCTGTTTCCTTGACTTTTTCTTTCTAGATTCCTTTGCTCATGGCCCCTTCTTCCTTTTTCAAAGCCTGCAATGGCAATTTGAATCCTTCTTGCACTCCATCTCTCTGGCTGTTCTTCTGTCATTGGTCTCTTTCTCTGACTCAGTTGGGACAGATTTTCTGTTGTTAAGCTCATGTGATTAGATTGTACTCACCCAGATAAAGCAGGATAATCTCCCCATCTCAAGATCTTAATCACATCTGCAATGTATCTTTTGCCATGTGCAGTAACACACTCACAGGTTTCATGGATTAGGGTATATACATTTTGGGAGGAACCATTATTCTGTCTTCCACATCACTTATATAAAATTTCTAGAAAAAGCAAAACCACAGAGACAGAAATTAGATGAGAAATTGCCTGGGACTGAGGGTGAGAGCAGGTGTGAATGAAAATGGACATGAGAGAACTTTTTAGAGTAATGGAAGTGATCTAAAACTGGATTATGAAGATACTTGCATAATTCTAAAATTTGCTAAAAATTATCAAGCATATATTTTCAATGGGTGAATTTTATGGTATGTAAATTATACCTCAATAAAGCTGTTAAATATTTTTTAAATTGAGTACAAAAAAATGAAAATAACTTATTGAAGTAGTAAATATGATAAAAAATAACTGCTGATTAACATGGAGATCTTTGAGATTTTGATTCCTGATAAATTTCTGTTTTCCTCCCAATTACTTGAATGGATATTTTGGCTTTTACCACTAACATATTGTGCTTACAAATAATGTCTCATCTGCTGATCTTAAACACATTGTTATCATTATGTCACCAGACAGAAGTGGAAAATATTATTGTGCACAGTATGAGACTTTGAAAGTCAAAGAAAAGGCAAAACAAAGAACTTTCTTTGACTATCTTCATTGGATAGCTTATGAACATGTAGACAGAAATGTCAGGACCGGAACTCAGAATGCTTCATCCTACCACAACCATAAAACTATGGTTCATTTTGCCTAAGAATCATAACAAAGCCAGCTCTTCAATTATTTTCATCGTTTCTCTATAGTTTTCCCCTTGACTGGTTAACTAAGAACTCTGAAAATTTTTGTCTTCTATAAGTACATAAATCATTACAGAAAGACTTAGCTAATAAGATTAAGCAGGTGATATACATTTGCTCCAAAAATACGCAGGAAGGTTATTTTAGTCCAGTGAGTACTATAGAGGCATACTCTGCCCTCTAGTTAATGATGACTCATTAATTTATTCTGATGAGCCTTAAAGTTAGGAATGAATGAGTCAGCTGGCTGAGCCATGTGAAATGGTGGGTGGTACAGCAAGAGTCTAATGATGATATTTAACAGTAGATGTTAACGCCTCACTGAGGATATTCCCATGATCACATTCATTCTGCTTTTACTTTGTGCCTCGAGGTTTGCTAGAACTAGAGGTGTAATGTTTATGGATTGCTTTGAGATGAAAAGTCTACCCAAAGAGAATGTATTCCTGAAGGTACTATAGAAGCATCCAACTCAAGCTTGCCAAAAACCATGTGGGCAAGAATAAGGGTCTTAATGGCCATGCCAACATGATCTCACTGTGAAGAATGTAAGAATTAGCAAGTAATTCCCTATAATCCTTCCTTTAAATAAATAAAGTGACTGTTATGCTGATTTGTGTTCTTTTATTATTTACTCCAATTTTTTCTACTCAGTTTTTATCTATTTTGGACTTTTCAAAGTCTCTTAACATTGTTGGCCATATGCTGGTTTTTAATTTGGAAGTCTCCAATATCTTTTTCTTATGTATTGACTTGGGATGATGAAAATCAGGAACTAAATAGATATTTCCCTGAGAAATGCAAATTTAGAGACATATATCTAAATCTCTTGAATTCTTTTTAATTTGGGTTTAAAAGCAGAAACTGTTTTTTCACTCTACACCCATGAAAGATTAAAGACGTATTTACTCTGAATTAAGTTAGAGTAATTCTTGAGCCATAAATAAAAGTACAGATCATTCATTTTACAAGGCTTCATTGGTTTGATTCATTAATAGAGGTTTGAATTTTAAAGTTCTCACCTAAGCAATTTTTATCTCTTAAAAATATGTATATGCTGAGTTTAATAATAGGTTAGCGTAGTTTCTCTCACCAAAAAGACTTTGGAGTTCCATATAATTAGAATCAGATAAAATGTTTGTTCTGTAACCAGTTCCAAGGGTGCGATTAAAATAAACCATGACAACATCTCAATATTACCTCCTACCTGCTTCTCTGAGAATTTTTCTATCCACAACCCAGCTTTTGAATAATCCCACAAGAAATCTCTGGCCTTCAGAAGAGGCGAACCCAGGTAGAACATTTTTTATAAAGAAGTTGCTGGGGTCAAGGAGACTGAAAGGATTCTTGTTTTCTTTCTCTAATTTCCTCAATTATTCAGGGATTATGGCTTCTCACTAGAATTCACCAGCTGGTTTCCAGAGTTTCATTTTGCTGGTCACTAGCAAAAATAATTTATTAAAAAATATAGTAAATTTTTATATGTGCTATTGCATCTTAAAAGCCGGAATAAGATGTGGCAGAAGGAACATTGACTGGGAGAGTAAGGAAACCTGAATTTTTATTCAATTTCCATTAAAATAAATTGTGTGAGTCAGAACAAATCTTTTGTGTCCTTAGCGTAACTTGGACTCCAATGAAACTGTGTTCTAAAAACTTATTCCAGCATATGGGAATCTCCTATATTTTTTATGTAACGTTATAATCTATCTTAAAACAAAACAAAACAAAACACTTTTTCCAGAAGTCAAAGGGTTAATAATTGGCCAATTAGCAAATGGGCTGCAAAGTCACCTTTGAATTTTAGAGACTGGATCTCAGATTCCAGGGCTGTTCATGAAATCACAAGTATACTGGAAGGGATAGAATAAGGAAGGAAAAAGAGAAGCATGTGAAAAGTCCTCAAAGATAAAAACCCTCTGTCAGAAATGTGCATAATTCTTGCATTTTCCCCATCTAAGCTTTTGGTCAATTAGAGGCTATAGTCAGAAAGATCATAGGGCTTAGATGCTAGAAGTCATTTAGTTAAAAGGGAAAATGGGACAAAACTCTAAAAATGGGACCCAATCCTTAACTGTCACCCCCAGCCCCACCAACCACCCTGGGTCATTGTTCCCAATTTGAACAAAGAGTTTTAGCTATTTCAGTTTAAATAAATGTCACTGAGGAGGATTTCACAGGAAAAGTTAGTAGAAAAACCTAAAGGTCCTTGTAACATTTTTTTCCTTTAACCTTATTTCAATTGCCTTAGTTCGAAACCCAGATATCTAAATGGCAGAACCATAAAGAGTTTTTAAAACAGTTAGACATGGCATTGCAGGCTGGAGGCTCTGACATGAGTGCTTGTTGTTGTTAGAGCTGCCTTGGAAGTTACTTCCAGATCCACAGAACGGTGCCAGGTACATGGGAGAAGCTCGGTAAATGCTGGATTGATGAACAGACAAACCGAAACAGCCTTTGTTTACATCAGTCCTATCCCTGCTTCCTGGCAGAGTGGCCACTGCTGTCAGTGCCAAATGGCTTACGGGTTGCAGGGATAGTTTAACCTGTTGCGATCTTGCGCGTGCTTTCTCCCTCTCCCCCTCCCTCTCCCCCTCCCTCTCCCCCTCCCTCTCCC
>JAKSZT010053888.1:10175158-10331853 GCA_026826555.1 Tolypeutes matacus
CCCTCCCTCTCCCCCTCCCTCTCCCCCTCCCTCTCCCCCTCCCTCTCTCTCTCTTTCTCTATCTCAGAGCCCTCTAAACAGCTCTGAGATAGTACTGCCTTTTGCACCTTCCCTGACCATATAGTCTCAGAACGTCCACCTCATGAATATTAATCAGCAGATAAAGCATTCTAAAATAATAGGGCCACTGACCAGCTTTTCTCCATTCTGACCCATAACTTGAACGAAATAATAATATCTTAAAACAAAACATAGAATTTTTAAATTTGGGGTTGCTAAAACTGAATATTTTTGCCCTTCCTTGGGATTTAAAAATTCTATGTACTGGTACAAATAAATATTCAATAGATACTTGCTAAATAAGTGACTCTGAGTGCCCATTGTAAGTTGTTTCAGGAAAAGATTTTATAATAAATCTAAGTTGGTTTCCACGAAACCTAAATGTTTATGTATCACAATCGAAATTTGTCTGTGTTCTCATATCGACACTGTTTTACCTCATGCCATATCAGATAAAGTTTCATGAGTTTATCTCTAGACGGAAGGCCTTCTGGTCAAACTCAAAAACAGGGATCAGAGAGAATAAGGTGGAGTTTCCTCCCTGAAATCAGCCGGCACATTCTGCAGCCATTATGAGCCCTCACGTTCAATAAAGTGGAGAATGCCACTATACTGCAGCAAGGGGAGCATTGCTGAAGATCAAAGCAAAACAAGTTGTTTTAACAGAAATTTTGTGCTCTTTTCATTTCCTCTAGGTGGTAAGCCCCTGAATTGTAGTAATTATCCAATTTTCTGATTGGAGGCAATTAGTTTCCTTCCTGACACTGAAAAGTTCAAAGAGCAAGCTACCTCTCTATGGTTTTAACTCTCTACCTCATCTGTGATTTTTCCAGTTAGTTCTAAGGGGACAGAAATTACAATATTTTTTTTTAACAGGAATTCTTTAAAGTAACTTAGAAAAGCTTATGTTTAAAACCACCTAAGTGGTTTGTTTTATATCCATAAATAAATTGATTTGGTCACTCCTAATTCTTACTGATTTTTATTTAAATGTATATAGCAGTTAAAATTAGCAAGAAAATTGTATCTGAACCAGGCATATTTTTATAGGAACTTTTATTTTATAATTCAATGATTTCTTAATTAAATTGCAAAATTAGAACTGGGCATAAAACTTTTTTTTTATGTTTAAAGAGTTTAAAAAGAAGGAGCATGTATAAATAAAATAATTTTGCTCTATTTCTCTTCATTTTCAGGTAGAATGATTATTTATATATAATTTCTACCCTATGCAATTCTAAAGATAAAATTTCTTAGATAGATAGTTGGGAAAAAACTTACAGTAGTGAATATAATCTATGACCATTTAGGATTTAATCAAGTCTCATTTTTCAGCATAAGTTCTGAATAAATATAATAGTTACTATTATGATTATTAGCATGTGGGATAGTCACTGAAATAGAGCAAATAAACAATAGATAGAATTTGAGTAAAGGACTGTAAGCACAGCATCAGAGAACTTTAGACTGGAAAGGTCTCCATAGAACCTCCTCCTCCAACTCATGAGTTTTACATATGAGAAAATTTAGTTTCAGAGGAATAAAGTATCTCAAGTTAAATTGTCAGTTAAGGCTTAGCTGAGGCAAGAATCCATATCTTCTACTTCTAGTCCATTACCTTTGTAATCTGCTTTTTCTAGATATACCAACTGGAGAAAAGAAGTGACTATGTGTCTTGAACTATCCATATAATTATTAATTTAAAAGGTCTCAAGTTAAACCTTTATATTATACCTAAATATTGAATTACACCTGAACTATAATATTCAGGTTATTTGCCTGGACATGCCCTGTATAGTGGTGTCCATCTTGTAGGACATGTTCAACTAATTGATTGCTTCTCCAATGTCACTATGACAGTAGAGAAAAGAGAAAAAGAAAGGGAGAACACAATTTCCACCATCGTAATACATAGTTTTTAATTTTTACTTTTTCAATTTATCCATGCTTACATATTTTCTAAAGTTGTAATAATGATGTAAATATATTATTTAATTAACATTATGCCATAATTTTCATGTTATTGCATAATGTTCATAATTATTACTTGACCAGCTATATAATATTCCATTGACTTATTGTGCTATTTATTCAGCCATTTCTTTCTTGCTGAGCAATTAGGCCATTTCCGATATTACTATAAATAACACTGCAATGACTTTCTTCATGCACATTGCTTTCACATGTCGTTTCTTTGGATTATTTTCTGTGGATAAGTTAGAAATGACTGAATTTTAACTAGATATGAATATTTAGATATCAACATGGCTCATTGCTTATTTTGCTAAACTGTTTCCAAAAGGGGTTCTTGCCAATAGCTAAAGAATAAAGTCATACAGCCTCCTGTGAATAGACAGCACAGTGCCACCTTTACCTGAAGCGGATAAAGTAGGTGGTGAAGACAACAGGAGAAACTACCCGTATGACAGGTCTTGCATGCAAAAGGGTATCCAGAAGTCTTCAAGGATAGTGTACAAGGCCTCTCTAAAAAAAAATCCCAATTGTCTTTCCCAAAATTCAAAACAACAATTTCTCAGTCAGTGCCTTCTTATGGAGCTAGTGTTTTAATAAAGTTAAGGCATTCCATGATCCAAGGTTAACCCATTAGCTAACTTACATGCAGAATCTAATTTATCTGATTTGCTTCCATTAGCAGTGGAAGCAAATAATCATTGAGTATTAAGAAGGAAGTGGTGAGGAGCTTGAGACTCTCATGCCAGTTGGATGAAAGAAAATAAAGAACCAGACTTTAATCTCTCATACTTCATTTAAGTATGTTTTCCCTTCCTCACCACCCGTCAATGAAGGCCACGCTATTTTAATTTCCCTCGTTCTTTAGGACTTAAGCCCAGGACTTGCAGGGTTGTGGTGATTTACTTGCTCATTGTAGCCCTGCCCTTCTTTTCCTAGCATACTTAGCTATACAATTACTATTTATGGAACAGCTACTATGTGCCCAGGTACTTTCTTAGCTGCTTTTTGTTCAGGATCTCATTTAGTCCTCACAATGGCTCTATATAGTGAGCATCATTTCTTTCATTTTATGTCTGTGGAAATCAAGTCTCACAAGGTTTAAGTAACCTGTACAAAATTACAGTTAGGTGGAGAAGCCAAGACTCTTCCTTCTCTAAATGATTCTCCCCTATGAAATACCTCTTAGAGGAGCACTGTTATAATGAGGTAGAATGTCTGCCACTGTATGTTAAGGTCTTTCTGGGGTATCTTCATTCTCTTGGGATTTTTGTTTTCATAAAACTCATAAGGGAAAAAGATGTGGCTCAAGCAACTGGGCTCCCATCTACCATATAGGAGGTCGACAGTTCAATTCCCAGGGCCTCCTGGTGAAAGGCAAGCTGGCCCGCACGGTGACCTGGCCTGAGTGGAGAGCTGGCCCACGCGAAGTGCTGACCCACGCAGAGTGCTGGCCTGAGCAGGAGAGCTGACCAGGAGTGCTGGCCTGCACAGAGAGCTGGTGCAGCAAGATGATGCAACAAAAAGAGACACAGAAAAGACACAATAAGAGATGCAGCAGACCAGGGAGCTGAGGTGGCACAAGAGATTGAATGCCTCACTCCCACTCTGGAAGGTCCCATGATCGGTTCCCAGTGCTGCCTAAAGAGAAGACAAGCAGACACAGAAGAACACACAAAGAGCAGACAGCAAGCACAAAAACAATGGAGGGTGGGGGTGGGAATAACTCTTTAAAGAAAACCTCGAAAGCGGGGAATAAATCTTTAAAAAACAACTCAAAAGTGGGGGGGGGGATAAATCTTTAAAAAAACAAAAACTCGAAAAACCATTTTTGATTTATTTGCTTGCTTAGAATGTCAGTCAAACTGGACTTTCACTTTGTTGTTAAATGCTTAACATAAAAATAAAATGGGAACCATAATAATGACCCAAAATGAACTCTTTATTATTTTATGAAATGTTATATCGCACTTAACTGTCTTGACTAAAATGTACTTTAGTCACAACAAATACGGCAAATCAGCAGTTGCATTACCAGTGGAATTTCAACAATATTTAAATCTTAACAGGCCCTCTTATTTATCTCTTTATGTTCAGGCTCCATAACACTAGAGGATGCAGAGTTATGCCTTTTACTGAAATGTCCCTAAATATAACTCTTAAAATTAAATACTATAAAGTGTTTGAAACTGATAAAATTTTGGAGAAGGAAAAGAATGCAGTAAGAGGTACCTCAGATTTAATGGCTTTTTTTCCCCTCATATAATTAAGCTGATCTCTGGGCAAATCATTTTAAATTACTCACAAGAATGTCGGTATGTTTATGGTTAGCTGAAATGATCTTAATGTAGAGTTGAAGAAAAATAATTCCTCCCATTGTTTTCAGAATTTCACCCAAGTAAGAAATGGATGGATTCTAAGTTTTTAAATTTTGAAGAATGCTACAGCAAAATTAAGCTCAGAAGAAAAACACTTTAAATATACAATTAATATATTATTAGTAGGTGCTGAAGATTAAAAAGTCTCATAACTCGCTGGAGCCCCGTGTCTCATGCTCAGCAGTTACCCTGCCGCTCAAGGGCTGGCGGCTGGTGAGAGGAGACCTCCGTCTGGAATCGATGATGGCATAGATGATACAGAAGTTGAAGAAGCACAAGAAGGGAACAAAATATGGAAAGTAGATGCGGAATGTGAGCAAATTTCCCCAAAACTTGGGCACTCCGGTGAACTGCAGCATCGCAGAAGAGTTTGCTACATTGAAAATCAAGAAGTAAAGATTATAATGTATATAGAGATGATAATAGCTACAGTCAGGAATCAGAAGATAATTTTGTCCAAAAGCTTCAACAATATATATAAGCTAAGGAAATGGTAAATCTCACTTGGTTCTTACCATTTCCTAAAGGATCTATGAAGAGGGAGTGAGAGATACCAAGCTGTTTTACACACACACACACACACACACAAATAAAAATAGCAAGCTGTTAAACAAAATAAATAAACAAAAATCTTAAAGCTGGTTACAAGAATGGTAAACAGAGGATGACTCGAAAACGGGATGGCACTGGAAACAAAGGATCCAATGCTTTCCTGAGATAAAATGGCTTACAGGATGAGGATGATAAAGAGAGTGTGTGAAAATGAGCCAGAGATTCATCAACGTACATACTGTAGAACTCAAAGGAAAACAAATTTGAAAATATTTTTTTGAAAGGAAATGTATTAAGAGTAACTAGTGTAAATCTGATCATGATGCAGACATAGGGAAGGAAAAAGGAAATGTGTAAGTTTTATGTACAGGGATGTTATACCAGAGGTGAAAACTGTCTGTATTTGCATAGTGAATGTCCACGCAAGTTTTACCATACAGGAATGAAATGTTATTAGGGGAAATTCTGCAAGTTTTCTCATGCTCCCACAAGAACTGCTGGCTAGAGTTTTGGATACTGAAAAGAAATCCTCATGTAAATAAAAAGACAACAAAAGATGTCTTATGACCTCAAAAGGTTTTACCTTGCCTTGCAGAGGATGACAGAGAAGAACATTGGATCATTGATAACCAATGCATCATTGATAACCGAGTCACAACCAGCCTTCAAGAGCAGATTGTCAAACCAGATTTCATGCCACGTGAAATACTACATTTTAAGAATTTACTGTTTAGCCATCTTGATTTGGGTTTTGTTACCTGCATCCGAAGACAAGCTGATAAATGTGAGCAGAGGTCAAACCTACACTTATCTTTCCAAAGCCCACATTCCTCCTCCTCACCAAAGACTTTGTTCAATGGACTCTGCTCCCACAGAGAGCTCACATTAAGAGAGCAGGACAAGTGAAAAAAAAAACAGGGAAGGCTGTTTTCAAAATACCAGGCAGAAAACAGCACAGGAATCGTTATGTTTAGAAGGGCTAAGGGGGAGAGAGTGTGTGTGCCTGTCTCGGTAAGGACAGAGCATACCCAGCTCATCTAAAACTGTGGAGTGCTATTGATTTCTTTGAAATTGGCAATACTCATTCATATCATTTTTTAAAATAAGAAAATATAGACATTTTTTAGTCACTGTATGTCATTAATCTTAAGATACTCATTTATTTTCACATTTAACATCTGTGAAATGGGGGCGTATTTTACAATTGATAGAATATCACATTTGAATTGGGAGTTTATTTTTTGCTTAATGATACATTAAAAATGGTGGATCTTATTGTCAACAATGTATTTAAACTTGATCAAATATAATTTTTAACTGACGTTATACATGTATATAGTCAAAAGTTTACTGTGAAATGAAAAAAAAAAAAGCCTCATACTTAGAAACCCACAAGAAAACTCTGTGTCTATAATAGGTAAAACGATACTGGTCATAAATATATCTTGAAATTTCCACTGTGAAGAAAGTAATTTCACTGCATATTCAGTCTGCTTTTACAAGATAGTTGAACTCCAGTTAGTTATATAGTTATAAAAATAGTTATATATCCAGAGTTATATATCCTATGCGGGTGGGAAGGGGGTGTCAAAATGATTCCATGTAGGTACATACAGGCCTCAAACTTTTCTTGTAAATTGTTTGGCTCTTAAAACGTAATATCTCATAGAAAAATATTTCAAATTATAGGCCTCTCTCCACCTGAAACCCATTGAATGTGTAATTAAATTGAACTGTAGCTATTATGTTTGAGACAGAGCTCTGAGTTCATGGAGGAAAGAGACAGAGAACACACATTTCCTTCTCCTTTTCTGATCATAAGAGAAAGAATATTTTGGCACAGGCAATATGCATTGGGAGCCTTTGGCTTCTGAATGTTGCTTCCTAGTCAGTTATTTGGGTTCATCTTCTTTAGATCCTGCTTTAAACTGTGCTTTTTGGCATACTACTCAGCTCCAGCCTACCTCCCCAAAGTATTTTGTGCTGCAAAATTTTCTCCTTCCCCTTGGCCCTACTTTAAATGCCTTGTCCACAGTAGGTACTCAATAACTATTCTCCGAAAGAATGAAGGAAATAAGAAATGCAGAAATTAAGAAAGAAGGTGTAACTTTGCTCCTACATTTTACAACCTCTTCACTTTGTCTGCATTTACTTTCTCAGCTGGTTCTTCTACAATGGCTCCCTTAGAAGCTAGAATGTGAGTTCCGATAAGCAGGCTGAAGGTGGGTGGAGGCCAGCAGTGCAGATGTTTCGATCCAGTGTTGATAGAAGGCTTGCCTTATTTTGAAGAGATGTGAACAGTGGGGCTGCATAGCTCCAAAGACCCCCAGGAATCATTATGAGTCAAGGAAGCACACAGTCGTCCATGTGGTGCAGCCGCTCTTGACTTGCTCCCCAGGTGTTCCAGTGGACGTCACCTAAAAGCAGTCACATCTCTCCCTATCCAACGTGCAGAGAGGCACAATACAACACAGCGACTGCACTCCTGCTCCACCGCTGCAGCTCACGGCCGGGGGTGCTCCAGCCTGGGTGTGGTCCCAGGGTGATTCATGAGTGAGGTGCCTCATTATTTCCTTCCTGTGCTGCATACCTATCCCATTGCTAAGCTGCTCCTGGTTAGGAAGTCCAGGCACATGCTCTTGTTTGGTCAAAAAGGAGACACTTCCTCTGTACAGAAACCACTCAAGGTACAACATGGGCACATGGCAGGCTGCCAGCCAAAATGTACCCAGTAAGCCCCTAACAAATGAATCATGAATCTAGGTGACTGGAGAGGCAAATGTTTACCATGGAACAGTAACAAAAAAGTCTGGGCTTTTTGCCATTTAGGAAAAAAAAAATCATATAAACTTTCTTATCCTTTCTTGGCCAGAGCTCTAAGAAGGTACAGTGCACTCAACTCCGTCTTTGGAGGAGAATATTGACAAAAAAAAAATGGGACTTCTTTATAGGTTCACAATGGAAAATGTGTATGTGTATGTGTGTGTTAGAAGAAGTGATTTTTCACTCTCATGAGATTAATTTGTAGGATGATGCTATTATAATTTAGCCCTTTCTTCTCACATCCCTTCATTGTTTAAGGCTATAGAGCAAGCAGTCTGTGTTATTACTCTTTGGCCACCAGGAATGAAAGCAGAGTAAAAAAATGTTTATAAGTGTGGACCTTTGTGGTCAGTCCGAGTGGGTTTTAGTTCTGGCTCTGCCACTGTCTGGCTTTGTGACTTTGGGCAAGTTACCTAATATCTCTTAGTCTTAGGGTTAGTAATAATTCCTCTCTCATATGGTTGCTGTGATCAGACAATACATGTTAGCACTTAGAACAGTGCCTGGAATATAGTAAGTGCTCAACAAATGTTGCTTGCAGATTGTTTGTTTGCTGATATAATTCCTAAAGTTAGTATTAGGATAAACACCCACCAATTGCATGACAACCAAAGTGACATACTCGACCCTGTTTGTTCATTTAGAGAGAGTTATTTGGGAAGCAGTATCTGGTGAATAAAATAATATATTTCAGAAAATGGAAGTAAGACATATCAGAGCTCTGAAACCATGCAGTATCTGGTATAGTAACATACTCTATGGCAGAGAGAGACAATAATGGGGAAAGGATTTGTAGAGTATTTATGAATAGCTTATTATTGACATTCTATTATATGTACACACATAATGCACATATAGCTGAACCCAGTCTTTGAGAACTAGAATGTGTGTCCCAGATGTGCTCATCTTTCCAGCAGAATGCTTTTTCTTCAACTGCAGTTGGCTTCTATTTGGCTCTTTGGCAATCTGACAAACAGTGGTGATCCCATGTTTGGCACACTGAGAATTTGCAGGTTTTCTAGTATCTTCTTTCAAATATTCAGAGAGAAACCGAGAACATCACACTATTTTCAGTTACACTACAAATGCACCAGAAAGTTTCCCACTGTTAAGCAGAGCAGAAGTAATTTATTGAATGTGAAAATGAACCACTGGTTGATGGAAAGTTGACAACTAATAAAATGTTTTCAGTTGGGATTCATCTTTCCATGTAAAAGATATGTAAGTAGGAGGCCAGGGGAATTGAGGTGATTTGGACTACTTATGAAATAAAGTTCTGACACTCATTCTGTAAGACTATTAGTATGAAATATGGTTTGCCAGCTTCAAAGCTGAGTGATGAAGGAAAGAAAAGATGTGAAATTTTAGAAACATACTTCACAGGAGACTTATTTCTGATGCTCTAAAAATATCAGTATGCCCTCATGTAAAATTTCCTTGTAAGGTCCCCTTCCTTCAGAACTGTTCTTTCTAGTCCAAACCTCATTTCAACCACAGTATGAGCTGGAGAAGGGAGAGATAGGAAAAATGTTCTTGGAGTTGGGGTTGTCAAAAACAAACAATAACATACCTCTTGAAATTTTAGAGACTTTTTTGTTTATAAAATTTACCATGCTTCATATTTGTAAACCATTTAGTTTGCTGGTGTCTTGTTTTCACAACTCTCATTCGGGATCCTAATATCCTTGTGAGATTCGCAGAATAGGGCTTATTATTACCTGCATTGGTCAGATTAGTAAACTAGAAGACAGAGAAGAAAAGTGATTTAAGTTTATTATTGCTAGTTGGTGACAAAAACAAGATTACAACAACCCAGGAAAGGATTATATATGCCCACATCCACATACAGGATGCTATTATGATGTTACTACTGTTCTCCTCGATAAATTTTTCCTCTAGTGTCTGATTTATTCTTTCCTCAAGCATGAATCAAAGGCTTGTTCTATGCTGTGCATGCTGCCAACTGATAAGGAGTCAAAGGTAATAAAGACAACAGTCCTTGTGCTCCGTGTGCCTCAGCGGGAGAGACAGAACCATAACCAGATTATGGAAATATAGGGTAATTAATGTCAGGATGGAGGTATGCTAGGAAAGCATGTCAGTCACTTGTTCATTGATTCAATAATATCTATTGGATCTTTACTGTGTACCAATCTTTTTATCTAGACTGCAGGAATGTGGATTAGGTAAGGATAAGGGGATCTCCAAGGTAAGTTTTGAGTGAATGTTAGTTATCCAGGCAAAAGAGAATGAGAGCGAACTCTAGGCAAAGGATATATTGAGGTGAAGAATTGAGAGTATGTGGCTTATTTGTGGACTCAGTAAGTTCAGTAAGACTGTATATACATTTCAGGGACTGAATGGAAGTTGCTGAGGCTAGAATTTTAGTAAGATTCTCAAGGGCTTTGTAAACCATGCTAAGGAATGTGGACTTATTTCTGATTGTTACGGTAAGACACTGAAGGATTTGAAGCAAGAGGGAAGTGAGACTTGCATTTCAGTAAAATAGTTGCTCTCCCGTTAAAAGCAGAGAGAGCAGTGTCAGGGTTGTCCTGGTAATCTAGAAGAAGAGTGAAGTTGACCAGAACTGAGACAGTGAGAGTGGGAATGGAAAGAAGGGGATGGTTCAGAAGGTATAAAGAGACAGTGTCCATAATACTTGCGACCAGCAGGGCATTGCTTTTCCGATCCATTTCCTCATCTGTGAAAGAGAGGGAATAGCATGTGTATAGAAGAGCTGTGACGATCAAGGAAAATGATGTTGTGAGGTCCCTACTGCACGGTGGGACATTGAGGGTGCTTAATAAATAGTAATAACCTTGCTCCTTTAAAATATTACAAATTTACACGTGCCAATTCAGAAGAATTAAATTTTGGCGGAAACCAAGTGAAAAACCTTTTCCCAGAGACACTTTGAATCTAAGCACTATGCAATTAATGCTATCACTTCAAATTCCCCATAGTTCAGTTTCATTTAGTTTTTGTAAAATATTAGTTGAAATTATCTGGTATTGTTTCTTTTCAAAAAGTATTTTTCTCTTAGTCTCTCACTTAAATGATAGTTTGCTGGGTAAATAATTCTAGAACACAAATAATTTTTCTTCAGCTTATTATGAACATCAATCCCTTGCCTTCTAGCATGCTTTGAGGCTGATGTGAAGTTTGCTGTTAACTTATGGTCATTCTTGCAGAATAACTTATCTTTTCTTTCTAGTTATTTATAAACTTTGTCTCTTTATCATTAGTGTCCTACAGTTTTACCATAATGTATTTTTATTTTATTTTATTCCCTTCAGCATTTGGAATATACCATCTCTATTTCTGCATTTTAGGGAAACTATAAAATTAGCACTTCATATATTGCCTTTATCCCCATTATCTCTATTCTCTCCGTCTGGATGCTTATATTTTGTTTTTTTCTCTAAACAATTAAGATTTCTTAATCTCTGCTTTATATTTTTTAAATCTCTTTAATTCTTGGTGTGATATTCTAGAGGATTTCTTCTGCACTAGTTCCAAGTCATCATTTCTTTCTCAGTTATAATCTTCAATAAAACCTATCTATAGAGGGATTTTTTTTTCCTATTAATTCCGTTTTTTTAAATTATATTTCTGGGAAGTGGCTGTGGCTCAATCAGTAGGGCTCCCGTTTACCATACGGGAGCCCCGGGGCCTCCTGGTGAAGGCAAGCCCGCCCGCTTGGCGTGGTTAGCTGACCCAGCGAGCACAAGCGGCAAGGGGGGGATAAATGAATAAATAAATAAAATCTTTAAAAAAAATAAATAAATAAGTTATATTTCTCTATTTTCTTTTTTCCCAGAGTAAGATGTTTTCTTATTATGATATATAAATATTTATCTTATCTCTTTAATACTTTTAAATGTATGCTTTGCATAGTATTTAAAATCATTTATTGCCTTAAGATGCTGACTCTCTTTATTTGCAGAGTCAGCTGACTCTCCCTCATAGTTGTTTATTTCTGTTTATGGTTTGTAATCATTTTCTGTAAATTCATCTTCAGCGGTTACCCTCTGCGCGCGAGCGTGTGTGTGTGTGTGGCGGGGGTGGGTGTGTCAAGGGGGTGGATTCCATGTGCTCTGATTACTGCAGCATCATTGTAGATGAGTGTTCCTTAGCTTCTGCTGAAGCCCTGGGGCTTTCTTTGGTTGCAAACAAGTTTGATGTTAATTTCACAGGTTAATATTTTGGTTTCTCACAACTGACTTCTTTCCAGAAAAATTTCAAAGCCTGCAGTTTTAAGGCCTTCTCCGTTTCCTAATTGTGCATTAAAAGCCCATCTCTGAGCCCTTAAGTCCATTAAACTGTATCCAAAACCCCTGTAGTTGACATGGTTTCAGTTCCCACTTCCTCATATGGCTTTGAACTCTCCTTCTCTCTTTTTTTTTATATTTGCTACCTTGGAACTTCCCTTTCACTTGAAAACATATTATATATATTTAAAACTTTGTTACCTATTGTCCAGACTTTTTAGTGATACACGGGCATATCAGTGGTAGCAGACAAGGGTCCCTTTTAGAAGAGCTTTGTTGCCATGTTAGAAATTTCAGTATAATACAGATATACTTCTACATTCATTGTGTTACTCTGAAAAATTAAAAACAGAATTACATGACATTTATTTTTTTCAACAAACCTTAGTATAATGTGAGCCTTATATAGTAATTAAATAGCATAATCCTTTGCCCCAATATTGAAGGACTCAAAGAAACTACTTTTACCACTGAGAGACTAAATTAACGAGAAAGCAGGAATCATTACAGTATTGCTCAAATACTGTAAAATCTTCAGAAGATTTCACAATACTTAACAGAATTAAAAGTATTTATGGAGACTCTAATCGACCCCGCAGAGATCTTTAAACCTCACTATTTAACTACATTTATTCTGATTATGAAAAAAACTTACAAAAAATAATACAATAATACACACACCTAAACTCAAGCAATAATGAAATACATGAAATAAAAAATGTAAGGTGCCCTTTACTAACTCCCAGTGATAACTACTTTTAACCATTTGATGTATGTATTTCCAGACTTCTTTATTCATATATATATATATACACACACACATATGCACACACATCTAGATATCCATAGTATACATTGATTTCCAATATTTCTTGAGATCTTTCCACATCTGTATTTAGAATAGACATTCAGTAGTGATTAAGAGAAAAGTCACTGTTTTTCAGAGTACTTGAGTTAAATTCAGCCTTCATAACTCATAAGCTGTGGGAATTCTCTAAATTTTTTTTCAGCTATAAAATGGATAAAATAGTAATAACTACCTCATAGGATTATGCAAAAATTAGATGGGCTAATGCATGAAAAGTCCATTGTGCATGACATATATATAATAAATATTTAATATTTGTCAATTATCTAGATAGATGATTTAGATATAGATATATGCATAGTTATACCTTAATCTTTTCACAGGTGTATACTATTCCATAGTTTAGGAAAATTTGTAATTTACCCATTCCCAAGTAATAAACATTTAGGTTATTTCATGTGTGTGTATTTAGAGGGTAAAATATTATGGATGAAATTGTTGGGTTAAGAAGTAATCTCACTTAAATTTTGAAAGTCCATACCAAATTTCTCTTAAAAAAAGAGCATAACACCATTCTGTTTAACAGTATGTTGGTTCCTGATAAAAAGGAGACATTTGTAATATATGCAGCAAAACTAATTGAAGAGATTTTCCCAAGGACTGAATAAATGATATAAAACAGTGTAGCAGTTTGACAGTTTAATTTAATTATGAATTCCAAAAATAGATATTGGATCATGCTTGTAAAGTGGTCTGCTAATCTGGGCATGATTAAGTTATGATTAGGATGTTAACTGGGTCACATCAGTAGGGCGTTAAGCCCCACCCATTGGTGGGGTGGGAATCTAATATAAAAGGCATGGCAAAGAACAGAGTTGAGGCAGTTTTGATGTTGGAGTTCTGGTGAAGAAGGAGAGAAGGTCCTGGGATAGAGAAGAGCCATTTGCCTGAGAGTTCACAGCTGGCCTTGTGGAGAGAAGCAAAGCCTGGAGAGCCTCACAGTCTACAACTGACCTTGTGGAGGAAACAGAGATAAGCCCTGAGAGAAACATAGCCCTGGGAAGAGAGGAACCCAAGAAGCCTGAACCCTGGCAAACATCGGCAGCTGTCTTTCTCCAACACATGGCAATGGACTTTGGTGAGGGAAGAAACTTATGCTTTATGGCCCAGTAACTGTGGACTTCTATCCCAAATAAATACCCTTTATAAAGACCAACCAATTTCTGGTATTTTGCATTAGCACCCCTTTGGCTGACTAATATAGACAGAGATAAGCTTTTTTCCTTGTCCTGAAATTGAGTATGGTACTGATTATTTAATAAGTATCTATATTTGAATAAAAATTTTCCTTGCATTATTATATCAAGTGTTATTGAGGTTTTCTTTTTTCCTATAATACTACTTAATAAGCACCTCTTTGAGGCCAAACACTGTATACATATATATATGTATGTATTTCAACACAGCCCTCTGAAGAATATATAATTATCCTCATTGATAGAGGATAGTCTGAAATTCATTTATGCCAAATAAACTTACAGAAATTGTCCAGCTTTTAAGCAAGTGCACTAATAAGAAATAAGATCCTGATGAACAACCGTAAAATAACTGCCATAATGTATATTTCTATCTCAAATTTTGAAGTAAGAATATATCATTTACAATCAATACTTATTGGAGATTTATTTGACTTTTATCAAAAGTCATAGCTTAAGTTCAAACATAGTATCTAATCATTTAAAATATTTTATAGAAAGCAAAAGTTTAAGGGAGTGATTATTGCATTATCATGAAATAATAATGGCCAATTCCAGGTCTTTTCATATGATATTCTTACAACAGCCATATAAAGGAAGTTATTTTATCCCCATTTTAGAGATGAAGAGATTGAAACTTAGGGAGGTTAGGTTAATTATTCAAGATTATCAGTCTAGTAAACTGCAGTACTGGAATTCAAAGAAAAGGATTAGAAGCTCAAATCTCTACTGGACTCAAGGAGACAATATAAATCTGTGAATCTACTGGATTTAATGCAATAGGAAGTAACAGAGTCTGCAGATTACTGTGTCCTCCATGATTGGCTTATGTGATCTGTTTGTGTCCTTGGCTTAGATTTTTAAAATGATTAAGTGAAAGAATGAATGGTAATCAAAATAACTTCTCATTAAGGATGACAGATTGAACCTAGGATTTTCCTCTAATCATTCTGAAAACCTATTTCAATTATAAAATAGAACTTCTTGAAGTGAATCCACAAGGTCAAAGAAAACTGGAATTGACGTGAAAGCAACAAAATTTTGAAATATCAAAAACAGAATAAGTGGTAACTGACATAGTAGGGGCTGAGAAAACAGAATTTTTAACAATAATTGGGAAAATTAAGAAGCTACCCTGTTTATATCGAGTTAGTAGCCCCCTAAAGCTCAATAAAGTAGTATTTGGTATCTGTGGAAGTGGGATTGAAGGTGGGACTGTAAGAGGAAGATTGTTTAAAAGTTTGTTTAAGAAACTGGCAAATTCTATATCTTCTTTCTCATCCCAAACAACTGCCCTTGCCTCACTCCAGTTGAGTATTAGATGTATATCCTCTAGAGAAAATGATACAGACATTCTTTGGGAAGTACAAGGAAGAGTTGAGATGTGGGGAACTTTATTGAGAAAAGGAGAATTCCATGAAAGGTTTTATACTGAATGTTATGTTGAGGCTTTAGCTCTTATGCTACATAGCTCCCCAAATACCAGCAGACAGCCTACTGTAAAGCAGAAAACTGTGGAATTCCTCTCTGGAGAATTTGATCCTCCCAAGAGAAAAGCTTCAATAATGATATTCAAGCTTCCCCAGTGAAATGCCCAGTCAGATTACATATAGAGTGAAGCACTTAATGAGAACTGAACTTGAAATCAGTTTTTTTTGTGCCACAATATTAATAATTTAAGGGCAGATAGTCAATGATTGTCAACATTTAAAGAATCCACTAACATAAAAGGCATAAATAAGTCAAGAAAAACAGAATTTTAAAAAATTGGCGATCCAGAGTGTATAAAAGAGATGCAAACTTAATAAAAGATAATCATTACTATCATCAGAGATATGAGAAGATATAGCACATAGGAGATGAGTATAAGAGTAGGGCACTATTAAATAGAATAATTTTTAAAAAAATCAAAGACAAAGACAAAGAAAAAAAGAATTTCCTGTAAATAAAAGGGTTTTAGACATTTAAAATTCACTAGAAGATATGAAAATAAGAATAAGAAAAAAAAGAAAGAACCCACGAGGAAGCTGAAAAGTAAAAGAAATAAAATAAAGGAAAAACAAACAGTATATTGATCCAAGAGGTTCAACATATGAATAATAATCCAGGAAAGAGAGAACAGAGAAAATTAAGTGGAAGACATCAAAAAATAATAAATAATTCTAGAGAATTTCACAAAATCAAAAAGGCCCACTAATTGCCTAGCACATTGCTGATAATGGCCTCCACTAAAGCAACCCATTGTGAAATTCAGAGCATTAAAGATAAAGAGAAGATCCTAAAAGCATCCAGAAAGAAAACAAAATAGATCACATAAAGAAAAAAAAATAGATCATGTAATTATTAGGCTAATGTGTCAACTTGGCCAAGTAATTATGCCCAGTTGTTTGGTCAAGCAAGCACTGGGATAACTGTAATACAAGGACATTTATGGACTTTAGTCACCAATAAGTTTATTGCATAGATGGCTGATTACATCTACAATCAACCAAGGAGATTGCCTTCAGCAATGAGTGACGTTTTAGCCAATCAGTTGCATGCCTTAAAAGGGGAAGTGATTTCAGCATTCAGAGAGAATTTTCCAGCTTCACTTCCGACAGCCAAGATCTCCTGGGAACTTATCAAGGACCTTCATTGGAGCCCCTGGTTTTCAGCCTGCCTGCAGAATTTGGACTTGTGCATCCCCATGGTCACATGAGAAAATTTTATAAAACCTTATATTATTTACAGATATCTCCTTTTGATTCTGTTTCCCTAGAGAACCCTGACTAATATAGGTCACATAAAAAAGGATCTGGAATCAGAATGGCATTAGACTTTTCAAGAGCAACACTGGAAACTAGGCCACAGTACAGCAAAGCCTCCAAAATTCACAATAACAATGACAACAAACCTAGAATTCTATATCCAGCCAAATTACCAATTTACTAAATGTTAGTATGAAGAGGTTTTTGAACTTGCAAATTCTCAAAATATTTGTCACCCATGTATTCTTTCTCAGGAAACTGTTGAGAGAATGTCCTCCACCAAAATAAGGGAATAAACCCATAAGGAGGAGGAGATGGAATCCAGGAAACAGCAGATGCATTCAAGAGTGAAGCAAATGGAATCCCCAGGTAATAGTGAAAGAGGAGCCCATGATGCCACCATGGACCAGACCTCGAATGAAACCAGTCTAGCCCAGAGAAAACCAAAACGCGGTAGGAGAAACATATCCATTAAAATAAATTGATATAACACTTTATGTGCTTGAACATTTTGAAAAGAGATTTAGGTGACTGGGAGAGAGTTTGGGAATGAATTAGTGATAGGTACATAGAAAACACAACAAATTTTTTAAAATGAGAAAAGTTTAAATACTAGGAAAAACAAAAAGCTATGCAAATGGTGAACAGTAATCATATTATCTTATGTAGTTTATCTGTAAGTAGCATTATACATATATATGCTGTTCATTAAAATGTGAATGCTATTATTTACTTAACCAAAATCATTATATAAGTGTATTGAGAAGATAAGTAAACAGAAAGTTCATGAGTGACACAAGCTAAATTTTCATTTTACATAGTAGAAAATCAATACATAATGTCTAAAACTGTCAAATCTAAACTAACTGTGACAGTCTGAAGTTGGGTGGATCCTAAAAAGCATGCCCTTAGAGCTAATCCATTCCTGTGCATGGGACTTTTGATTTAAATCACTTCAGTTAAGGGCCTTTGATTAGACTGAGGAACCCAGGGTGGGTTGTAATCCTTTAACTGGAGTCCTTTATAAATGGGCGAAACATGCAGAGACACAGAGAGAAAAAGCCACAGTGACAGAAAGAAGCCTCTAGAAATCAAAAGAACCTGAGAGAGACAAAAGCCGCCAACAGAGTAGCCCAATGCAGAACTAGCAATGATGTCTGGAGAAGAGGAGAGAGACCGGAAAGACCAGTGGACACTGCCATGTGCCTGATCACCCATAGCTGAGCTTGGGGAGAAAGTGAGCCTGAAGAGAAGGCAGAGACCAGCAGAGCGGCCATTGTGCCTTGCCACATGGTAGGAGTCCAGGATCGCCAGCAGCTGACCTTCGGTGAGAAGGCATCTCCCATGGTGCCTTGATTTGGACATTTTCACAGCCTCAGAACTGTATACTTACAACTTAATAAATACCATGGTAAAAGCCAATCCATTTCTGGTATATTGCTCTCAGCATCTCTTAGCAAACAAAAACACAATATATTTAATATAATTAAATATATTATTTGAAGGAACACAAATGATAAAGGAAACTGTAAGAAAAGTAGAAAGTAGTTGCTTCTAAGGAAAAGGAAATTGGGGTGGGGTGAGTTGAGGTGGAGACGGTACTGCAACTGAATAAAAATAATATTGAACTATGGACCTGTTTACTTTGATTTAGAAAAAAATACTAAATTAGAAAATGTAATAAAACTATCAGGGGACTCATATCATTGAAAGATGAATTGGACTAATAAACATTTTCTAGCCTAATATAATCAAATATTTGTATACGGTAGTGTCTAGCTTTTGGCCCAGTTGAAAGGAAATAAATAAGATAGGAACTTCCTGAAAAGGTAAATAAAGAGAAATGTTTCTTTATCTTCTACTAGAGGAGCAATGCTGGTTTGTTTGTTTTATTTTTATTACAGCACAGCTTTATTGGCTTGAGCTCTGCCTTTCCTGTAGAAGGAAAAGTTATTCCAAGCTGAGTGTTAAAGTCAAAAGAACTGCAGACCCATGCCTGCTGTTTTCAATTAGCATGCCAGTCCCAATGGCATGTCCGGCAGACGGTGTTTTATTAGAGGTTGGTCATCTCCTCCTCCAAGCCACGTGAACAGCTTGCAGTTCTACATGCTTCCCTTGACCTTCCAGTCCCTCTGGAATTGTGTGACGCTGGAAGCCGAAGCCACAGCTGTCTGCCACTTGACTCCCAAAGCTCACTGCATGCTGCTCTTCTCCCTTGGGACTAAGAGGGAGAGCGATTTGATGGAAAGAAATGTTTCTTCCCTGAAATGGAATAGTTCCTTTTCCTTGAGCATGTTTGAGAATGGGAATGAATGAACAGTGGCCTGGCAGAGATGTGAGCGTGGTCCTGTGAAGGCTCAGCAGGCGTCAGGTGGGAAATTCTGCTCCTCTCAGGCAAGAGTGCAGCTCTGGGCCAGAGGAAAGTGGCTCTTTATGGATTCAGAGGAGGGCAAGGATATTTAAAGGCTTGGCACATAATACTCTGGAGAAGAGGGAACTGACCTGGAATTTAGCCTAAAGAAGAGAAGCTTGAGGGTGATTTTAAAAGGAACTCTAGAGCAGGAAATGCCATTATATTAGGAATGAGGGCCAGATGTTCTCAGTCTCATCAGAGGACAGAGCAGGGAGTAAAAAATGACCTTATAGAACAAGACAGAACTCCGTGACAGTTGTGAAACCCTGGAATGGGGTGTTTGTGGAAGCTGTGGAATTCTCATAAAAATAAGACCTTTGTCTAATATGAGCATTTGCATGTAGTTTTGCCTAAAGCAAAAGAGATTAATGAAATGATGCCTGAGGGGATCCCACTATGACCGTTCTTTGTAAGTGTAAGAGCCTTTCAGGTAAAAGAGGAAAAAGACCCCTTGGAAGCCCCAGTGATAGTGACTGAGGGACCCTAGTCAAAAGCTCCTGGATGAACAGTAAAAAGTTAAAATGTCTTCTTTTTCCTCCTCCATTCTTTCCAATCCAGCACACATGTTTATAAGCATACCAGTGGCAGTGATAGGAGAACAGCAATCCCTTAACTGCACCCTCTCACTCATGACTTTGTTCTACGTATGTGCTAGAGACAGTAAAGTTTATTACCCAAGATAAATGTCCCTTATGCCTTTAAGACAGTCAGAAATCCTGTTTTGGCACTTTTAAGATATTCGGTGAGTTCACAACTGATAGGAAGTAACTTACAGGTATAAATGGAAACTTACCTTTTGTTTTTCTTAGGTGTGTTGACAGTTAAAGCTAACTGTATTTTCTTATTCTTGCATCTGATCTAATATTTACCTGATAAGAGATTTCACATGCAAGTCTTGCAAAACATCCATTTACCTTTAAGATGGAAATGCCTACAGGCCCTGGCTGTGTTGTGTCACAGAGATTTTAACAAGCAAATCAATACTGGATTGGTCACTGCAATCTGCAGTTAGTGTTGCAATTTATATTTCCTATGCTCCAAATCAAAGGTAACATTTTCATTAGTAAAATGACTGTGAAAAAGAAGCTGATGACTAATTACTACTGATTACCCGACTGTCAACTGATTAATGATTTCAGTTGGTAAAATAGTCATGATTTTGATCTGTTAAATTCATCCATGTATCTTTTATCAGCTAAATCATACGGGTATGTTTATTAACCTGGCACAATTTTAGTCAAGTTTTTTATATTATTTAGCAAAGAAATGTTATTCAAAGGAAAGCAAAATGTTCAAATGTATAAAGTAATCTGTAAATTGCATGCAACTATCTTCTCACTGTACCATGGCTAAAACTTCTTGCTGCGATGACACTTTGCTTAGGGCCCAACTTGCACATGGTTACACCAACACACAATTGCAGCACTTATCAAACATTTTTTTAAGTAAGAACCACGAGGGTAAAAGAGTCATGGAAGCCAATAACTTGCATTCACTGTACCAGAAACTGTACTGCTCCCAAAATATAGGATCAGTCCCCAAATCCAAGGCAAGAGTTATAGCACCTTGAGAGCTCCTTTAAGATAAATTCAAATAAATGTTTGCAGCGGAATGGGTAGAAGTACTTTGTGTATATTAATTCATAATTCCATACCACAAAACCTTAAAAAAAAAAAAATAACATTCCATTTTATCAAACTGCCAATCTATCATAGTTGGAATTATTATTTTGGCACCAGGTGGAAAAGTCTACCTTTAAACTGTGCTAAGCTAAAGAGTAATGAAACCAAATTTGTAGTAACTTGTATTTATTCAGTTTCTATTCAAAGTGATAACCATACTTGTGAAATTAATATCTGTATTCTAAAACAACTGACTTTTTCCTTCATTCCACCATAGAAGATGTGGCAGATGTCAAAGGGGGGGAAAAAAAACTTATTAAAAAGTGTGGTTGTTTAATGATAATTGAGATGTAATGAAAAGGATGGATGGAGTGAATATAAGGAAGGAAAGAAGGCTGCAAAATTCCTGATGTGAAAGACTAGGATTGACCTAGTTCCCCGACTAGAGCCCCAAATAGGAATGGGAAGTTTTATAACTGTTGAGTTTTACATGATAACCATTACTGTAAAACAAGGGGCTAGAGACATGGAAAAGGTAGAGAAGCAAATGGAGAAAAGGTAGGAATGCTCTATGTATTCTCCAAATAAACTTTTCCTTTAAAATTATCTTATAATAGAAGTTTGGACAAAATTCCGTGCTACATGATAAGGACCTATTAAAAATATAAGAAGAAATTATGTTCTCTTTGTGAAAATATCATGGAAAAAAATGCAAAGAGGAGCTGGTCTAAACTCAGAAATATCTGTTTGGATTGATCCATATAAAATCAGAATTAATTGGTAGTAGCTGGACTTTGAAAAAAATTATTTTTTTTCATAAGAAAATGGCTAAAAATAGAAACAATTACTCATAAAGTTTTATCAAATCTATGATTTTTATCTCAAGTTTCCACTGACTTAGTTTCCATTCAAAAAGGAAACAACTCCCTGACCATCTTAATTCTCTAAATACAATATTTAGAACTGGTTATCTTTTATTCTCTTCCTCTTTTAAACCATTTTTATTTGGTTTCTTAGCTTCCAGATAAATAGATTTGATTTTTTTGTTACTTCATTTTATTTAGATAGTTGCATTTGACCAGTTTCAATCATTTGTCACTGTTTGTAATATGTTCCCACTGTTTTTAGATAAAAGGAACCAGAACAAATTCCACAATAAACAATGAAATAGGGTGAAGTTTTTCCTTGAGTACAATTTAATAATTTAGGCCATGTTCTCAGTGACTTTTAAGCCATTTGACAATTCATGGGTGAGTTTTTGGCTGACTAGACTGTTATGCTGTGATGGGAACCATGTGCGGCTTGGTAGTTTCTAAGGCTTTTCACCCTAAAATCAGTAAAACTTGAATTTTCATGAGGTTCTGTTTTTCTTGAAACTGAACTACAAATCCATATTTGCATATTTTGAAGATTTGCTTGGGTGTGTTTTATTGTATTAAAATACCACGTGCAAAGAACGAATCAAAGGATTCCCAAAAGACTACCACATTTCACAAATCCCCAGATAGCTTCAAAATGCTTTAAGCTGGCATTTGGATTTTTCCCATGATTCATGTGTAATTCCATCAGTGTCCTCATTATGTTACACCTCCACTGAAAGACAATGATGTGTTTAGAATTTGTCTCAGTTTGCAAGGAAGTTTGGAAAACAAGAAATTATAGATTAGAGTCAACTCTTGATTATCTGAGGATCAATTAGTGAATTTGCTAAATCATGGACGCAAATAGTGAAGCAACATATTTTGAACTTTTAAAATTTCTACAGATTATCAAAAAGTCCACATTCTGAAGGCATTTATTGTCTGAAAGTTAAGAAACAAATGGATACCATTTGACATAACAAAAGTGCCCCCGTCAGCTCTGTAATTCACTGGAACAGAACTGCTTTTGGGGGGATAGAGTGGGATAGGTAGTTCTTCTGTTTTCCAAATGTTGTTTTGCATATGGAAGAATCCCACTGATATGATACTCTTAGCCTCTCTCCACCTCCTCATTTGTTCCTCCTCAGATATGCACAGTGAAGCCTCTTCCTTTGCCCCTTCTCTTTCGGGAGAAGGCATCTGATAGCCTAGCACTGCTTGTGCCTGGGTTATCTTCAGTGAGGGTTGGTATTAGGGAGCCAACCAACCACAAATTTGCATCTTATTCTGCATTATTAAGATATTATTTTGTTCCTATATGCCTTACTCTTTTATCCTACTTCGCAGTTAATTCATAAATCAAATAGCATAGAGAGATGGTTTTCACTGAGCCCTTCCAACCCCAAAAGTGTTCTCCTAGCCAACAGCTTCTCATTCATGCTTTTATACAATAAATATTTATAAAATAAGGCTCTGCTACATGCTAGTGAGAGGGAAAGCTCAATGTTTGCTCTCATGGAGCTTAAGTCTAGCTTCTGAGAATGAATTACAGAGCCTGTACCCCTCCTAGGCAAAGGGCACCAAACTGGCTGTGAAGCTGCAGGAAGTAGGTGAGGAAAGGAAAGGAACCTGGACTGCCATTCTGCTAAACTCAGCGTCTATTCCAACAATTTAAAAAGGATAGCTATTTTAGAATATAAACCATTACATTTAACAGTAAACCTTTTGTCCATTCTTTATGGGGAAAAAAAAAAAAGAAAACTATTTGAAGTTTATTGTCCTTGAGCTAAATTTGTATTGTTTTTACACTTTTGAATGAGGTCTGTAGAACAGTAAATTTTCCCCAAATGTTTAATGTGGCCTAAATCCATTTGACTATTTTTATTTGAACTGTAATTTGGGTTGTTTGTGATATCCTACTTCTTCCCTTTTGTTCTCATTACCCCAGAATAAAGGTGTTGATGGTCTGTCCTTGTTTTGGAGTCTACTCACTATATAATAACTATCCGTGTTTTGAATCAGCATTTCACTTAAAGGTCCACCTCCAAAACATGTTGCCCATGCCTCTTCACTGAGTTTTCTTGAAAGCCTTATAATATTCAGGAAAATAAAACATGAAGGGAGAATGGATATATCCTGGGACTTCCATTATAGGAAGGATATAAAACAAAATAATGTCATTCATCTGTGAATACATTGTTAACTCAGCTGGAGAAAAAAAGATGGAGACTTTTCCCAAAGCTACCTAGTGGTCCTTCACCTGGCACCCAGAGCATTCATTTTGCCTGAGAGCCCAGCCTGTTCCAAATTCTTCTTCCACTTTTAATCTGCCAGGCTCAAGTCTGTTACCCCAAATAAGCTGAATAACGTCAGTGTACTGGGATGGATTTTTGCTTTCTCAAAGATAGTCTGTTCCAAAAAATATAATGCCTTTTTATTAATTTTTGAACAGTAAATGTATGTACTGCTCAAAGAGCATGCCAAAATACTTTAAAAATGACACTATGGAAAATCATTAGCCAAGTCCTTTACAACTTAAGATAGAATTTAAATGCAGTTTCAGGAACTCTCATAAAAACAATCTTTATCTGTTTCTGACTGTGACTGATTTTTGACTTTGCTAATATCTCAGGATGGAAATTTCCTGAGCAGACAGCAGGTCATGTTAAATTAGAGCCATCACTCTTGGGGGAAAGAGGGTAGGAGGAGTTAAAGAATGTAACTTGACTTATTTCTCATTAGGTATATATCCATATAAGTATTGAAGAATGACTTTCAATTTCTGAGTTTTAAAAATAGAGTGTCAGTTTTTCCATTCAACTTGTCATAGTAGGTTTGGAGCAAACAGATACCCAAATTGTTGTTCCTATTCCTTTACTGCATGTTTTAGAAACACTTTGTATTTTTTCAGAACAAGAAAGCTGACTTATTTTTTCCCCACATCTGTATTGTCTTTTCTATGGTACATGATCAGAATATCAAAAGTAGATATATTGTACTCCATAAATGGAACTCTAACATTTAATCCTAATTGAGATGCATACAGACCTTCACTGGAAAGGGTGATTCATGCAGACTGAACCACAGCCCATCTGTGCCTACCCTTTCATCCTACAAATATCCTGATTTAAGAGATCCAAATTATATCTTTCCCACTGATATCTTTTCTTCACTAGTACATCAGTGGACACACTCAAAACTCAAATTCTAATGGGGGGGTTGGGGGGGGAGGTTAACCATTCATTTAGCCCTGTCCTTGACAGGGGCCAGGGATTGATGCAAGGGGTTCTCTGTTCTTTTCTAATGATTTTCATTCCTCTCTCAGCTTTTAAAAAGAGTAGCTCTCTATCATGCTCCTTTCCTGGCATCACTTTCTTTTTATCATCCCTTATTTTGACATTTCCCTCCCCACCAAAAAACAACATCATCTAATATACCTGTATTGGCCCAGTAATGCTACTGTAATGCTGTATAACAAATCACCCAAAAGTTCAGTGTCTTAGAACTCCACGTGTTTATTCTCACTCTCATTGGTCTGTGGTTTGTCTGGGGTGGGTCTGCCATTGGTCAAGGGTTGGTTAGGCTTAGTCATGGGCTTCAGGTTGGCTGCAAGTGGGTTCCATCTGTCTCCACACTCTCCTAGCACCAGGAACTACTGGAGGCATGTTCTTCTCAAGGTGGATCACAGGAGGCCAAGAGGGCAAGCAGAAATGTGTGATGCCTCTTAAGACCTTGATTCAGAATTCAGAACTTCTGGCCAAAAAGATCACATGACCAAGGCAGACATCAATGGGGTGGAATATTTATTCCACCTATGCTTATGCACTCCTAGACACATGGTGGGAGGGAGAACTGAGAACAATAACTGAATCTGCCACAGTGATGGGTCAGAAAGGTTATGCCCAGGTCAAACAGCCCCCTGTTTCTTGACTCCAACTCGGGCTGTGCATTAACTTGATCTAACTCACCACTAGTATTAAAAGTTACAATGGCGTGACAGTTTCAAGTTCTTTTATGAAGGCCCCAAAGAAAAAGACTATGTTCTTAAGCTAATCTATTCCTGTGGGTGCAGTACACTCTGATTGGATTTGATTCACTTTAGATCATTTGATCAGATTGCTTTTGATTGGACTACGTCAGTAAGGCATGAGTCAGCTTGGGTCTCCACTCTCTTGCTGGGTCTGACATAAACGGAGACACAGAGAGAAGGGAAGCTGCCATATTGATCCTGCCATGTGAGAGAAAGAATTGCAGGAAAACAGAAGCCCCAGGAGGCTGAGAGAGGTCCTGGCACCTGGAACAAGCAGAGCACTGAAGCACGGCTAGGCCCCCAGAGCAGCTCCAGAGAAGATGAGCCATATGCCTGATAGCTCACAGCTGAACTCAGGAAGAAAGCAGAGCAGCTGAGACTGAGAGAGGAGGCCTGGTAAGAGACAAGCTCTATGCCTTGCTGCCCACAGCTGAGCTCCAGGAAATGTTTAATTCTGGAGGGGAAGGCAGAGACCTTGGCAGAGATCAGTGGCCATCTTGCTTCTCCACGTGGCAGGGCCCTGAGAAGACATCTTTGCTGATGCCTTGATTTGGACACTTCACGGCCTTGGAACTGTAAGATTTTACCCTAAATAAAAATTCCCATTATAAAAGCCAACCCATTTCTGGTATTTGCATTGGCAGCCCTTTGGCAAACTAAAACAAATGGGTACCATTAAAAACAAACCAAAGTTATATTTAATTTAAGAAAAGTATTTTTATACATTTTATCAATCCCAGCTCATAATGCCCATCGCAGATAAATGCATGGGATTCAGTCATTCACAAGATGGGTAAATATTTACACAAAACTTTTTCTTTCTTTCATAATCATTCAAACATAATCACACCTCCCAAATTGCAGTATATCCTTGGATATTGCAATGAAATTCCTCTTTTCCATCTACCTCACTATAGATAAAGCATGGAATGAGGCAAGTTGTGCAAAATTACAGCTGAAAATTCAGGGAATGTGAAAAGGGGAATGCACAAGAAAAAGGTGCAGTACAAGGAATTGGCTGTGGTGTTGCCTGCTGTGAGCCTGTGTAGACTGAATGGACTGGAATCTAAGGTCTCTATTCAGTCTTCAGTGGGCTCTAAACCATATCACAATGAAATGGCTTACCACCATCATCCTAAACCTGGAATTTTTAAACATGTAGTCACAGCTGGTAGTGATAAAGTCCCACTAATCCAGCAGTACTGGTCAGCAAAGCAGATAAAGTTGTACTTTTGCAAATTGTCCAGTAGTTATTCTCAAAATTTGCTTTTTAAAATATCAACTGAACATGTACATTATAAAATTTAATTTAAGAGCATTCTTGTGAAAACTACTCAATGATTTTAGTTTTCTGTGTGTTCAGTTTGAATCAACAACAAATTGTGGCTGCAAGGGAAAATAGTTTTTAATTATAGGTATATTAACAGAGACATATTTCCCAAACAAGGGAGGCAGTAACTCTACTTTGTTCTTGCAATGTCAGTTGACATATGGAGTACTTTATTAACTTCAGGTAATCAACTTTTAATATTTTAAGAAAATTATTAAAAAATTGGACAATGCACAGAAGAGTGCACCGAGAAAGGTAACATGCCTGGAAATCCATTTGTGTGAGGATAAGCCAAAGGAACCAGTGACCTTTAGCTTAAATAAGAAAAGTTACAATTCTAAAATAATGTCTCTTCATAGATATTATTTAAAAGGCTGCTATTGTCAAGATAATATATTTGTTATTATAAAGGACAAAATGTAAAATAAAAACAGAATTTACTGACTTTTATATAATATATAACTTAACTATTGATCTAGTATAAAATATAATTATTGATATAGTCAAACAAGGGGATGTGTATCTATGTATTTTGACATCTTTGGTCCTGGAAGTATTCAGGAAAGTTTGGGTGATGTCAGGATTGTTTGCAAATTTACTATTTCAGGATATGATTCTGTGCTTCCATTTTACCAGGAATATGTTTATATCTTTACCCACACATTCATTCATTTATTTACTTTTTCACTCAACAGATATTCTTTTGGCACAGCAATGAATACAGCAATAAACAAGAAAAACAAATCCTTGCCTTCATGAGCCTTATATTCTAGCAAGGGAAACATATGAGAAACTTACAAACACATAAATAAATAATTTCAGATTGTGATAAGCTCTACTAAGAAATTAAAAATAAGTATCTTTAAAATCTTTGTTTTAAGAATGTCAAAAATACATGTTTTGTTTGTATCCTTTACCTCATCCTGACCCCATCACTTTGTCTCTTTTCTTTACCAGGTCCAGATATGTTTAAGTCATATGGTGTAGTGGAGTAAGGAATATAAATATGCAACAGACAGACCTGGGTTTATAGTTGGCTTGGCCATTTACTACTTTATGTGAACTTAACAATTTACTTAGCCACTCTGACGCTCATTTTCCTTATTTGTAAAATGTGGGGGAAAGGATGCAGCATTAGTACAAGAATAAAATGAGATGACATATGAGATAGCTTTGCTGATTATTTTCCACTTAAACTTCTTTCCCAACACCCCACCTACCCTATGCCGCAGATCCATTTTCTCCCTTTCTCTGCCAAACTTTGTGGCCAGGAGGCTGATCCCCAGGATCTGCATTTCCTGAGTTGCCTATTTATGGCTTCCAGTTACTTTTGACTATTGGAAGCACTGGCAGGAGATTGGAGCATACAAAGAGAGAGGTGTTAGAGTATTACCTCTCTAATGTTTCCATGCCTTGGCATGTATACTCAGCACTAGGTGCATCCCTCTGAGACCAAAGCTTCAGCCAGGTGACTCCTTCTCCATGATTCTAGCTCACTATGTAACCCATAGTGACTTCACTTCTCTTCAACCTTTTGGTCCTATGAGTCATATGTTTTTCAGCAGAAGTTAGTCTATGGGTGGTCCATTAAAGTCTCTCCATTTGAAACATCTGGGAAAACATCTGCTCTCTGAGGGATTCTGAGAGATATGGTATTTGCTACCAGGAATAACCACAGAAAATGGATTCTCAATATGGTATTCTGGGACTGGGTTGCTAACATATTTGATAAATGCATGGTCTTCCTGGAGGAAAATGGAAGACTGTTAATGGCATTCCATGAAATCATAATTTCTCAGATCATTGTCAGTCCTGATGTGGGATGGAAGACCAGATAGCAAGTGGCTGTTGTAATTTGTTTCTAGGACAACAATGATAATTACAAAAACTAGGGAGTGGGCTATCTGGTTCTGACTATGCCAGGGAGCTTTCAAAAACAACAAAAAAGTTAAGTATAGGGGCTTAAATTTCCACTCTAAAGTACCAGCGGAGAATTAGAAAGTTTCTATGCCAGGGGAAACTCTCTCTATCAAGGTAATAAGAAAATTCACCAATGGGAAATCAGCATCCTTGAAAAGTTCTGTGGAGGCTGTCTTTGATAAACTTAAAATAATTTGGGGATATGCTTCCATTGTATTGGAATCTCTCATTTCTTGGGATTTCTCATTTTAATAAGAATCATGCGGTCCTGGAGTGGCAAAGGCCATATGGTAGTATTTAACCCTCAGAGACAAGGTGGTTGCAATTACCATAATCAGCCACAGAGATGAAGTGGCAATCAGAGTGTTGTGACCTGGAGAAATCTCTGGCTGTGGCTAATCGATTGCAATGTTCCCTGGAATAAAATGGATGGACAACCAACAAGGTGTTACTTGATCTATATGATTGGAGAAATTGTGAGTCTGGTGAGCCTGACTTGAGTTGCCATCAAGGATATTCATGACTTTTTATAGCCTCCTGTTGAATTTCCAGACCTAGGAAGTTCACAGATGTGGATCTCCTTGATTGAAGAAGGACCAGGAAAATCAGCCACAAGTGAATACTTTATATCTTCTGTGCTGGTTTGAGTCTTTTGTGGACCCTAGAAAATCCTGTTCTTAAAGAAAGCCCATTCCTGTGCTTATAAATCCCTTGTAAATGGAACCTTTTTTTCTATATTCATTTAAGGGTAGACCCATAGAATTTGGGGCCAACCAATTATTTCTCCAGCTGAGAAGCAGCTCTTGAGAGCATCCTCATTACTGTGAGAGAATTGCTAAAATCTAGTTTTGTTTTTGAGCATATGGCTGTCTAGCTAGAGACCATATATCCCAGTCTCCCTTGTAATGAGGTATTTTTTTTTTTTAACTCAGTTCTAGACAATGTAATGGGAGTATATGTGTTTGTGCACTATCTGCTACATATACATAAGAGAAATTGCCTGCCCCAGCATTTCTTCCTTTCCCCTTCCCATAAGCTGGAATGTGGGTATGCCAGAAACCCAGCTTCTACCAAGCAGATGAAGATAATACACAAGAGGTAGTAAGATGGTACTTCAAGTGTTTTCTGAGGACCAGCACCATCAGAATTATGTGGGAGCTCTCCATAGAAATTCATCTAAAAATCTGCATTTTAAGTAGACTTCTTAGTGATTCATGCTGTCATTGAAATGAGAGAAGCCATTGGCCTGGGAGAACATGGAGACCTTTAGTTCAGTGTCAAGGGGATTCTTCCTGCAGGTGCCACGCTCCATCCCTGGTTTTGATTTCGATCCTTCTAATGTCTAGACTGCCTTGCTAGATTCTGGAACTGCTGCATTCATTGATTTTTCTCACCTGAGATCCATTAAAATGGAATTCTTGGGTCACAGGCTCTGTGCCTTTTAGACTTTGAATGGTATAGCCATTTGGCAGTTTGATGTAATTATGAATTCCAAAAATCTATATTAGATTATGCTTGTAAACTGATCTGTTCATCTGGGCATGATGAAGTTATACTTGGGGCTTTGATTGGGCCACTTCAGTAGGGCATTGAGCCCCACCCCTTGGTGGGTGGGTAATAAAATATAAAAGTCATCACAAAGAACAGAATTGCAGCAGTTCTGAAGTTGGAGTTTTGATGTTGGAGAGAAGGCCCCAGGAGAAGAGAAGCGAGTTGTTTGCCTGATAGTCCACAGCTGACCTTGTGGAGGAAACAGAGGAGCTAAGCCCGGAGAGAAATGCAGCCCCAGGAAGAGAGGAACCCAAGAAACCTGAATCCTGGCAAACATCGGCAGCTGTCTTGTTCCAACACATGACAATGGACTTTGGTGAGAGAAGAAACTTAATGCTTTATGGCCTGGTATCTGTGGACTTCTACACCAAATAAATACCCTTTATGGAGGCCATCCCATTTTTGGCACCCTTTTGCCTGACTAATACAAATGGTAATACAAAATTGTCTCCTGTTGAGTTTGTATCCCCTTACCCTTTTACCAACAGTTTGTGAGAGTTCCAGTTTTTTTCTTATCCTTTGCTATACTGGGTATTTTTAAAATATTTAATCTTTTCTAAGGTGAAAGGTGAAAAATGACATGTCGTTTTTATTTTAATTTATATTATTTGATTATTAGGTAGAATATACCTTTATATGCGCATTGGCTGTTTGTATTTTTTCTTCTGTAACTCCTTTACATGCTTTATCTATTTTCTGTTCTATTAATTGTCATTCTCTTTCTGACTTACAGGGATTTTTATATATAATGACTCTTAAGCTTTTGTGTATATGCGTTGGGCATGTTGCTCCTAGCTTGCTGTTTGTTTTTAGCATTATGCTATCATTGATTCCCTATTATGTGTCATCACCTGCGTAAGTATTTTAAATACATAATAGCTAATGCTTACAAATAATCCTGCAAGGTAGGTTTTGTGGTCCACAATTTAGACCTGAAGATACTGAGGCTCAGAGCAATTAAATCATTTGTTCACCGAGTCACACATAGATAATGAGTGGCATATACATATATTCAAATTCAGGTCTAACTCAATTATCCACATATTTTCTATTAACTCACGTTATCTCTCCATTCAGACAATAAGGACAAGAAAAGTGAGGGATTAAAAATTGGATTCAAGGGAGGCGGCTGTGGCTCAATCAGTGGGGCTCCCGTTTGCCATGTGGGGGGTCCGGGTTCGGTTCCCGGGGCCTCCTGGTGAGGGCCGGCCCTCCCGCGTGGCGTGGTTGGCTGACCTGGCGAGCACGAGCAGCAAGGGGAAGGATAAATGAATAAATAAATAAAATCTTAAAAAAAAAAAAATTGGATTCAAGAGGCTACTAGAAAGGGTGAAGAGCTGAAATTAGCTATCATGGATTTAAAAACATCCAGAAAATATTCTGAGTTACAGAACTAGGTGTGTCACATGAAAAAGAAAAATGAAAAAGATAAAGGGCGTTCGGTTTATGTCTTCACATTATCATAACATGTTGAATGTGAGATAACAAAACAAAATACATGATTTGATAATTTTCCTTATACAGTACTGAAATATTTTTATAAAACGGTCTTATTCCCCTACCATAACACAATACCATGCAGGGTGGCTTAAAACAACAGAAATGTATTGTCTCCCAGTGCTGGAGGCTGGAGGTGGGAAACCGCAGCGCCAGTAGGGCCGTGCTTCCTCTGAAGTCGGTGGGGAAGAATTCGTTCCACACCTCTCTCCTGGCTTCTGGCAGTGGCTCGCCAGCAATCCACAGTATTCTCTGCCTCAGTTGTACATTCTTCCTCTCTTTGTGTCCAGTTTCCTCTTCTTTGAAGAACGCAGGTCATATTAGAGTAATGCTCACTTTAACCCAGTTTGGACTCATCTTTAATAACATCTTCCAAGACCCTACATCCAAATAAGGTCATAGTCACAAGACCAGGGATTGGGACTTTAACAAAAAAACAATATTATACTTTTTTTTTTTTAATCAACAAGAGAAAGATTTATTAAGAAACCAGCAGAGGCTGGGAGGCAGTCTCAAATCTGCCTCCTTGAATAAAGAAGGCAAAGGTTTTTATTAGATTTAGACAGAGAGGTGGGGATAGGGATGCCATTGGCCAAGTCTACCTGCAAACTGGGGTTTGCAAAGTAGGCAACAGAGGAGGGGGAGAAGGGGTGCACTCAAAGTTGCTGCTGTTTTTGCCCACTTGTTTTGTGCTCCTTGGCTTGTCCTTGGTTCCCAGGCAATCTTGGGGAAGATGGGTGATGACCGTTCTGCCTACTTCCTGCTGAATAGGAACAGTGAATAGGGGCCCGCCTGCTGGCGAAATCGCAGTTCAGTTTGGTGGAGAAAATTGTTGGTTGGATAATTTCTCATTCAATTCATGGTCAAGAAGCACCCGGAGATTCTTGAGCTGTAGGGGTTTAGATGGCGGTCGTGATGTGAGGCAGCTATTACTGGTCTGCAGCGCAGGGGAGGTGTTTCTCGATTCTGGAAACTTTGTCGTTTTACTCTGGTGGGATGAATCCACAGTGCATTTCCCTGAAACCCACAGGACTGATGCATCCACCAGGCAGCGATTTCCTCAGAGATCTCGGGGTCCATCCAGGTCGTCAACTGAAGGGGAACCCCATGGGTTTTCTGGATCCTTACCAGGCACAGAGAATCTAAATCTTGCTTCTCTTTTAACGTTCCTTTTTGTGTTGTTAAAATTTTGATGTGCAGTTGACCAATAGGACAGTATTAACAATAATGCCTATTATGGAGTTCCAGGCAATGGGTTAGGTCCTTCGATGTATTAACTCAGTCGATCCTTATGTCAGTCCTATGAGGCAGGTCCTGTTATCATCCCTGTCTTACAGATGAGGAAACTGTCAGAGAGGTTAATCAACTTGCACGAGGTCGCACACAGGCCATCTGTGGAGCTAGGATTCAAATCCAGATTGTGTGGTGCTGTCCCCTTAACCACTACTCCATAATACTACCTCTGTAACAATAACTGTCAATAAGATTCTTAAGTATTCCTCATTAGGAATAAATAAATAAATAAAGGTTAATTTGGAAAATGGAGTTCTTAACAGTTAAGGCCTGAAACTTTATTTTCTCTAGACTGGACCTCCCTATGGTAGAATTCAAGCAGAGAGGGACTTGTTTCCCTTGTCACCTTGTTTTCCTGATGTTATTTCCAGGCAATTATTATTGGGTAAAACACATATTTGCAATTTGTGTCACTCTTTGCCCTTACTTGTTGCTTTCACTTACCAGGTCTCTGGTCACTCTTCCATCTTTATTGAAGCCTAGTCACTGAGTCCACCAGTATTCTAATATCCTGAATGAGACTGGTAAAATTATCCATTCAGCGCTGCAGTTTCTAGATAGTTTATCTTGTTATTGTCCTTAATTTCTATCCCATTTCTGCCACCTTTTCCATAGACTCGTGACTAACTTGTCATTATTAAACCTATCCTACTTGTAAAATATAAAATTGTAATATTTTTCTTTATGACTGCAATCTATGCAATTTGTCCACCTTATCTTACTAGAATTGGCAGCTTTTGAATGTTTTTTTATCACTTCATGCTTTACAAAACTCTCTTCCTTTCTTAATTCCAAGACATGAATTTCTCATGACATTTCTTCTGCCTCTCTGGTTGAGCAAAGTATATGCAACTGTTAACTTCACTGAACTCAGTTTTCTGATATAATGGGAACAGGAGTGGTGGGATGAGGGGAAAAGGGTGCTGAAATGATACAAACAGGTGGCTTATATGAAAAGTCCGAAGAGAAATTTGAAAAGAGGAGGTTAGAAGGTCAAAGAAGGAAGTATGCTCTGGACTTATAATAATTATTTTAAAATGTGAGAGACTTGAGCATATATACATGCTTGAAGGTAAATGACAGTAGAGAAAAAAGTGGCTGGTAATGGAGGAAGAATATGATTAGAAAAATATTCTGGAAGAGGCAGCAGGAAATGGAACTAGAAGTACTGGTGAAAAGCTGGTCTTAACAATAAGAAAACTATTTCCTACACTGAGGAAGATCAAAAGGTGAAAAGATAGGGGACATGTGATAATTGTATTGGTAGTGCAAGAGAATGTTCAAGGAAGGCTTACTGGATAGCACCGAATTTCTCAAAGAAGTAGAAGGTAAATTAATTTGCTAGGAGTAGGACCTTTGTTCTACCCTCATTCTGGAACATTCTTCTTTCATACCTTTATAAAGCTAGCTGTCTTGAATGTCATTCCCCATCACTCTTTCCCTCTTACTCTACTTTATGTTGTCTTCGTAGCATTTATCACTCACTACCTGTTTTAGTTTTCTAAAGGCTGCTGGGAACAATATACCAGAAATATGTTGACTTTTACAATGGGAATTTATTTAGGTTAAAAGCTTACAGTTCTGAGGCTGTGAAAATGTCCAAATCAAGAGATGGCATCATCAGAGATGCCTGTCTTATTGATGGTCAACTTCTGGCAATCCTGAAGTCCTGCCATATGGCAAGGCAAACTGGCAGCTCTGCTGGCCTGTTTTCTCCTCCAGGCTGACTTTCTCCCCGAGCTCAGCTGTGGATATCCAGGCCATGGCAGGGCACAATACTGGTTCACTTGTCTCTCCCCTTTCCTCTGGGTTTCATCTCCCTCAGCCTCTCTGGGGGCCTCTTTTTGTGCCTCTGAACCCTGCTGATTCCAGCCTCCAACCTCTGGGACTTCTCTCAGCCTCTTGGTGCTTTCAGCAGCTCTTTTCTTTGTCTCTGTTCTTCTCTCTCCCATTTATAAAGGACTCCAGAAGATGACAAAGACACACCCTGGGTCACACCTCACTGATGTGATCCAGTCAAAGGCTACTAACTGAATCCCACACCCACAGGAATGGTTTAGCCCCAAGGACATGATTTTCACCCGGCTTTAAACTGTCACACTATTTGATGTTCTACATCTATCTGTTTTTGCCACAAGTATAGAAAATGTGGCTGGTGTAGTCACCTAGGATAGTTCCAGACACACTGCAGTTTCTCAATTAATATTTCTTAAAATGAATACATAGGGAAGCGGATGTGGCTCAATCGATAGGGCTCCCGTTTACCATATGGGAGGCCCCTGGTTCGGTTCCCGGGGCCTCCTGGTGAAGGCAAGCCCGCCCCTGCGGCGTGGTGAGCTGATGCAGCAGGACAACCCAACAAAGGGAGACAAGCAGACACAGAAAAACTCACAGCAAATGGACACAGCGAGCACAAGCAGCAAGGGGGGATAAATAAATAAAATCTTAAAAAAAAAAAAAAAAAAAGAATACACAACACTTTTCATGAGAGAGGTAAAAGTGTGGACTATCCACTAAGGTGGGTAGGAGAGTGAGCTGTCAACACACAGGATTGCTCAGCAGCGCTATGATCCAGCAGAGGTCATAGTCAATGATCTCATGGCAGTAACCAGGAAGATTGTACTTTCAATAATTAAAGTTTGGTTTAATTGTCACTGGAATATTGATAGTCAATAATAGATATAGTCAGATTTATAAAACTGAAAGTAAGTTCATGTCTTATTTTGCCACAGGGCTGCTGATGCAAAGTACCAGAAATGAGTTGGCTTTTATAATGGGAATTTTATTAGGGGAAAATCTTCATTTCTGAGGTCATGAAATGTCCAAATCAAGGCACCATCTGAGATGCTTTCTCACCAAAGTCAGCTGCTGGTGAACCTGGCATCCTGCTATGTAGTGAGGCAAGATGACCTGTCTGCCAGTCTCTCTCTACTTTCTCCTGGAGCTCAGCTGTGGGCAATCAGTCATCTCTCCCTGGGCTTCATCTCCCCTTAGCCACTCAGGGCTTCTCTGTTTTGCTTCAGCTGTAGGTAAACCTGGAGTCTTCTCTCTCACAGAGCTGGGTCAAAATGGCAGTGCTCCTTTTTCTGTGTGTCTTCTTTCTCTCTTTGTCTCCATTTATATAAGAGGATGGAAACCCAACCTGAGTCATGCCTCACTGACATAGTCCAGTCAAAGTGATCTAATCAAGTGTTCTAATCAAGTCCCTTAAACAAATCTAATGCAATCAAATGGTCTCACACCCACAGGAATGTATTAGTTCAAAAACAAACTTTTTTTTTATTCACTAAATTCAAACTGTCACAATTCAGAATAATTTCCAAGAATATTCAAAAATAATTTTAAGTAACAAATGATTGAAATAATAATAAAAGTTAATAAAAATTCCAAAGAATAAAAATTTTGTGTATTGCACTGTTCTAAGAGGAGAAAATACTATGTGGTGCTGGGTAAACTAGCTTGATATTTAGAAATTCTCTTTTTCAAACTATATATCAAAATCAATTCTAGAAATACAAAATGTAAAGGTGAAATTGCAATCTTAAAAGATTATAAAAATATATAGGAGAATGAAAACAAAACCAAAAATAAAAAATATATATAAGAGAATAGTTTTAAAATCTTAGATAGGAAAAATTTATTTCAGTTGACCCCAAAGACTGAAATCCTGAAGAAAAATAATTGATATGTCTACATATAAGTGTAAAAATTTAAATTTAAAAAATCTCTATATGTCATTTTTCTCATGTATTTTTTCCAAATGGAGGAAATATTTTTACCACAAATACCTAACAAAGTTTTTTAATGTATAAATATGGCTTACTTGTCTTTCCTCCTTTCTAAACTATAAATTGCCTGTAAACAGGGACATTGACATTGGATAAACTTACCAATAACTTTTTTTTTTTGGGGGGGGCGGGGTGTGCCAGGACCAACGATCACCAGCTGCCCTAGTAACAAAAATTATGCTTCTGAAATCTCTTAATGTCGATTCTGCACGAAGAGCAAGAGAGGCACCCTATGTGTGCCACTCACGACTGAGCCTTTTTTTTTTTTTCCTACCAATAACTCTTGAATGCATAAATAAATGAATAAATATCAGAGAGTTTAATATAGGCAAATACTGAAACATTTTGAGAGGTTTCTCTAGCTGAAGAGAAGTTTTATTTTTACTTCAAATTTTAAAATATTGGCAAGTACAGTTATTATTTTATGAGATTGAGTGACACACATGAATATTTTTTAAATGATACAAACAACTTTTAAACAGCATCTAAAGAACAATTATGGATTGGGCTTGGTGGCTCCTTGTTTTATGCTTTTCTAAGTTAGATTTCTAAAGGTTAAATAGGTAGATGAAACCCAAGTGTTATGACTGGGCATGTCATCTTAGGAAAGCATATTAATTTTATATGCTGAATATTCTAAATGTTTGGAGTTTTTCTTATGTTTCATTATATAGAGCTTTAGGATCAGGTAGAAGTAGCAAGTCATAAAAGCAATGCTTCTTTGGTGGGCGAGCCATCTGCCCATCTATACCATGAATCATTCTGTATATTGGATATTGAGTTTCGTTTCATCCTCAGAAATGCAAACTTACCCTTTGCCCTGATCATAAATTGTATTAATGGTGCACTTCACCAAATTTCCGTGTAACCTTGGGCAAGAGACTCAAACTTTTGCCATCTCATATTGGCTACCATATAAGCACGTTTTTAATGTATTTAGTACATATTACCCTGGAAATGTTGATCTAGTCACAAAGTCTCAGAGGCAATACAACATTGAAAGAGAACGTTGAGGATTTTCTTCAAACTACAGCTTTCCTTCCCTAAAAGATTTGCTTCCATTTACCAAAAGGAACAATTGATTCAACTATCTTCATCATTAGACTCAAAGATATAAAAATGAGTTACCAATAAGGCATTCAAGGTACTAGGATTTTGTTCACAGAAACTGTTTTCTGGTATTAAGTAAGTAAATGGAAACGTGGCCATCTAGTTCTAATTTGCCACAGCCGTACTGATCCCCTTTCTGCTCACAAGCTTTGTTCAAGATTCTTTATTAAAATGTTCATTTCTCCAGTCTGCTGTTGCCTGAGGGGATTGTTCCAGCATCTAGTCCACTTGGCAGGACCTATATTGAACCTTTCATTTGGGCACAGTGCCTGCTCTCCATCTATTCCCATAGACTGAAGAGCTTCATAGTTCTTGCTTTGTGAGGCTGCTGAGCCTAGGGTATGAATGCTGGTTCCCCTTTTCCCACACCTGCAGTCATAGGCCAACTTAATTTTTTCCTGTACCAGGCCTCAACTCTGTGACTCCAATACTGAGATGTGCCCCAGTTCATACATCTGTACATGCATATATACACAGACCCTGAGATCTAAAGTAAACTGAGAAAAATCTACAATGACCACAATGACAAAGAGCAGTAACGCTCTCTAATACCTTGCTTTTCCTGCTGGCGAGGCCATGTGGTAATTGGGCCTAACATGTTGATTCTACTGAAGCAAAGGACATTCTTAGCTATGGTCACAAAGTGAGAGACCAGATGGTGAATAGCAAAAAGGTACTCAAAGGAGAGTTCAGAGTCAAGCCAGAAGGGGTTGGTCTAAAGTGGATTTTCAAGCACAAAGGGCGGACTGCAAATACTAAGAGCTATAGGAAGTAGAACCTTTTTCTTTGTTTCTGCAGCTTGAGTTAGCAACTTAAAATGCAAGTCTAAACATTTAGATCCCCAATTAAAAACCCTTTAATAATGCCTTCTTCTTGGTCTTGGAATAAAGTCTGAAATTATTTTTTTAAAAAACCTAATAAGGTCCTGCATGATTGGCTTTCTGGATGGTTCTACCATCTTCTCTCCTTCATTTTCTGAAGAAAACTTCAGGTCATGGCAGTGCACTGCCAAAAAGTCTTCCATGGCTCCCTATAACATATACAACTTAAATTCCAACTTTCCTGACTTACTTTACCTCACATGTATTTCCCAGTTTTTCTTATTATTTCATTTGCTTTGGTGACCCATACTCCCCTATCATCTTGTTCTTTTATTTTCCATGTTCTTCTGAAACTCCAACTCTACACGTCCAAATCCTGTCGGTAGAATTTAAATCCCACCTCATCTACATGTCTTTTCTTAATTCCTCCTGTCAAGAAATAATCTTTTTGCTGTCTGCATTGTTATAACATTTCACCACATCACTTTACCCCTTACTTCTCTGGGTTGTAAAGAAATATGTTCCTTTCTCATCTTCCCTTCTTGCCTGAACACTTCTTCAGACAAGGAGCTACACCTGATTCATCAGAACCTTAGTTGCACTGCTCAATAAATATTTGTGCAATGAATGACTGTCTACAAGCATCAGAGATCAATCTCTCCAAGAATCTACAAAACCAAACTCCTGCTGACATTTTTTTGTCTACTGCTGGCTAAGTGGAGCTAGCCAAACAGTCCAGAATAAACAAAGTTCCAAAAGATGAAGAAGCACAAAGCAAAGGGAATAAGAGGAGACTATCACAGCATATGTTGATTGTTTTGCCCAGCAGGCTTCAAGGTCTTTAATTAAACAGTTTAACTATGGGAGGCAAAAGATGGAATGTGTTCCTAATTAATGCTTTAACCTCATTATGCTCCCAGGCCAGGAAATATAATAACTGCATAAGAATTTGGAAATTATTTCCACAGAGATCATGGCAGGTTTTTATTTTTTTAATTAAAAAAAAATTTTTTTTTAATGAATCTGAGTAACTGAGCTTCAAAGAAGCCTGTGCTGTTAGCTAAGCTAATATCAAGAAACAAAACAAGGCAGGACTTGATGAAGGAAATTTGATTTAGATATATTTAAATTAAAAACATCACCACACTGAAATCTCTCTTTTTCTACCCTCTAAAAATTAAGTTAAAAAAAATCATGCACAGTATGATTGTAATATATTCACCAGTTAGGTTCGAAAGATATTTGTAAGAGAAGAACTGAGTATGTCAAAAATTCCCTTGAAAGTCCTTTAAATTGAATATAAAGTACAATAAACACATTTTTGAGTGCCTTCCCATCTATCAAGAGGTTCATTACTGTAAATTATTTTTCCCTCTTCTATCTCCTTAATTCATAATGTTGGATTTACAAATTTAAATGTGTATAAATGCATTACTACTGTATGTCTCAAACTTGATCAATTCACTTGATTTGGGGAATTTTAAAATCCTTCCACAAAAATTCATTTAAACTCTATAATTATCCTAAAAGTCATCCAATTTTTCTTTGGTTGAATTAATAATACTATAATATTTTTTAAAAATAATTTTTATATTAAATATATGATTTGAAATATAAAATCTTTGATTCTATTGATCCCTACCCAATTAAAAGTCATTTGAATTAATTGGAATTTGTCCTTTTCCTCTCCTTCTTCCCCACTCTTCAAAAGTTTATATGGGTAGACTGTTTGAAATTTAGACACATCACCTTATTCTTTTGATTCTATTCTATAAAGTTCTGAGGATTTTTATAGAGCAGAAAACACTAGCTAATCAAAATTAGTCGGTTACATCTTTTATATTAGGCCTTTGCAAGACTAGTGTTCTACATCTGACTCAGTTTGAAAACACCATCTGTTTATTAGAAAACACTAAAAAATGTTTTCTATTGTTATAGGTTCACTGATGAGGACACATTTTATATGAAAATCTTGCTTCCCACATCACATGTAATTTTGTTAGAGGAATGCAATTCAACATATAATATTTTAAGTAGATATTATATAAAAGACTAGCTTGAATTCAGCAAGAAATGTGAAGATAATAAATATATTATTCCCGAGCTCAAGTTTTCGTAATATTTTAGGAGAGCTGTGGTAGGCAGCCTTCAAGATGGCCTTCAATGACCCTCAACTCCTGGTATTCACAGCTTTGTACAGTTCTTTCTTACACTGAAACATGGCTGGCCAATAGAATACTGTCGAAATGACAGTGTGTGACTGTCTTTCTCAGAGCTGCTATAACAAAGTATCACAAGCTGAATGGCTCAAAACAACAGAAATTTGTTCTGGAGGCTAGGAGTTCAAATTGAAGTCTGTAAGATTCTGGCAGTGGCTTGCCAGCAATCCATAGCATTTTTTGGACTGTGGCATAACTCAGTCTCTGCCTCCATCACATGGTTGTCTTCACTGTTTGTGTCCAAATTTTCTCCCAATTCAGTTCAGCTTTATCTTAAATAACAATATTTTCAAAGCTCCTATTTCCAAGTAGGATCACAATCGCAAGACTGGAAGTTAGGACTCTTGGGGAGACACAATTCAATCCATACCAGTGACTCTCAGCTAAGTCAAGAAGGCTTAGCAGCTTCTACCTTGATCTCTTGATCATTCACTCTGGGGAAGCCAGCTTCTAGTCAAGAACTCTGAAAGAGCTAAAATTTAACCCTACTTGCAGACTAACAATTTAACCTATCACTGTTTTATGCTAACACATGAAACTCCTGGGTCAGATTAAAAGGAAAGTTTATTACTTGAAGCCTTAGCAGTAAGTAGCCAGAGTATCAGCACTTTTGCTGGTTCCTCGAGCCCCAATTCCCACAGACCTGTGCAAACCAGACCAAGATGCTTGCACTTGCAGTGAGTTAAAGGAGATGAACCTCAAATTTAGGTAACCTCAATTTTTTATAATTGGCAGTTAACCTGATTAACTTAAGGAGACATTTTCTTTATTGTATGTGACAACAAGGAAACAACCTTCCATTTTTTCTGGAGGGAGACACTATATCTAATGAGCTTGTTTACTATACAAACATCCTTGAAAAGATAATTTGGAACAAAGGCAGTCAGTTTTTCTGCTCACAAGATGCAAGAAACCCATGGGAAATTGTCTCCCAACATTGCAAATTCATGAGGCACTAAAGAAGCCCTATAGAGAGGCCTGGGTAGTGGAAGTAAGTCCTGCTTTCAGCATCCAGCACCACTCTGCCAGCCAACTGAGGAAAACACCTTGAAGGTGGATTTCCAACTCCAGGTAAACCTTCAGATGTTTGCTTTCCGAGCTTAAATCTAACTGCAATCTTATAAGGGTCCTCAAGTCAGAGCCACCCAGATTCCTCCCAAATTCCTGATCCACAGAAATCAGAAGGGATAATAACTGACTATTGTTATTTTAAGCCACTAAGCTTTGGGGTTATTTATTACACAGTGATAAACAACCAGTACAAATTTTTGTACTTGGAAGTGGGGTGCTATCTCAACAAATCTGAAAACGTGATGGTGGCTTTAGGATGAGGTAGTGGGAAAAAGCTAGAAGGACTTAAGTAGAGTGTTAGTGAAAGCATAAAAGGTCTTGAAGAGATTTTTACTTTTTAAAATAAAATTTTATTGAAGTATATCATTCATACATGAACATACATAAACAATAAGTACATAGGAAAATTTATGAATTTACAAAACAAACATGTATATCATCATACAAGTCTCCCATACATCTCCCTACCACTAACACCTTTCATTGTTATGAAACATTTGTTACAAACTATAAAAAAACATCATCAAAGCCTTACTATTAATACCAACTATAGCCCATATCTTACATTTGGAGTATTTTTCTCCCAACCCACCTAATTATTAACACCATATATTAATATTATATATTTGTTATCGTTCATGAGAAAATGTTGTCATATTTGTCCTGTTAACCACAGTACATCATCCACTGGATTCCCTGTGTTATAAAGTCCTATGCTTTGTACAACCCACTCAAAGTGTATATTCAGTGGCTCTCATTTTCATCACAGAATTGTACTGTCATCACCTCAGTCAATTTTAGAATGTTTTCATTACTCCAATAGGAAAAATCCCATACCCCCTTATAATCCCCTGTTGTTGTCCCTTAGTATTGAAATAATATCTTAACATTGCTGCAAAATAATACAATATTACTGTTAACTATCATCCATAAGTTACATTCATTGTAATTTTCCCGTGTATCACCATATTCTTAGAAATTTGTAAAAGAAGAGCATTCTTATATTTACACTATTAACCATAATCTTAATCCACCACCAAAATCACTATGTTATACATTCCCTAGATTATTCTCTAGTGTCCTTTCAATTAACTTTTATGTCTGCAGACTACCCCCTTTCAGTCACAATCACATATATAAATCAGGAGTGTTAGTTATGCTCACAATGTGTTACCATCAAACTCTATTCATTTCCACACTTTTACAATTAACCTTATTAATAACGGTACATATATTAAGCATCAGCTCCCATTCTCAACCCACATTCCATTTCCTAGTAACCTATACTCTAGAGTTTACTTCTGTGAGTTTGCTCATCGTATTTAGTTCATATTTGTGAAACTTTTACTTTTGAGGAGACTAGTGCTAGGGCTTAAAGGAAGGTGAAGGAAATGTTTTAGTTATGAGAGGAAAGGATTGGAAATGTTTGCAGTGGTAGAAATTTAGCAGCATTGTTGTCTGCAGTAATATAGAAGGTGGAAAGGTACCTAATAAACTGGGTGAGTTAGCTGAAGAGATTTCCATGCAGAATGTTGAAGTTCCCATCTGGCTTTTTGTTGCTTATAATAACATGAGATAGGAGAAAGATAAGGGAAGAACTGCTAAACTGAAATCAGTCTAGGTTTACTGAATTTGAAAATCACCAGCTTTTCAGACAGCAAACAATGCTAAATGTAAGAAATGGCTTCTGCAAGTGTACTCAGGGGTTAAGCACCTGCTTCGCATGTAGGAGGTCCCAGGTTCAATTCCCTGTACATCCAAAAAAAAAAGTCTTTGGGCAAAGACCAAATCCAGGACACTCTCAGAAAAACTTGGTCAAAAGATGAAACTGAGAGTGTGACTATAATATATCCTTTCTAAGACCTCAGAAAGTTCTAAAGTGGTAACTCAGGGACAAGGTCCGTCACATTAAAGACCATTTAAGAATTTTAAAGGCGTCATCTCTCAGTATTCTTAAGAGAAGTCCAAGCCAGACAAGGGCTCATCTCACATATTTGTTGGTGTGGCTTTTGTCTAATTGAGTGAACCCAAAAAATAATCATATGATACACACAGAGCTGTAAAGAGAAATGTGCTAGTCAATACACACAGAAACAGAATAATATTAAAAGGAATCTTTGGGTCCCCCAAACCACAATAGGAAAAAAATAGGCTGAGAAAACTTCTCAGTGTCAATCACGGGCTTTTATTGAAAATGAAGAATAGCAAGAACCACAGTGAATCACTCCCATGTCCTGAATACTAAAGAAGGAAATGCCAACATGTATCCTGTAGAATTTCAGAATTGCCATGGACCAATCATTTTTTGTGGGCCCTTTGAAAGATCTGTAGTGGTGATATGCGTATCTTACCATTGTATGTTGAGTGTGTGTATAGGGATGGGGGTGGGGATAGTTACCTTGTCTCTTTTATTTAGCAGGTCTTCACATCATGGGGAACTATGTTTGAGGCACTGTCCTCAAAGAACTACTCCCAGAGAGGCTCATCAGAACCTGGACCTGACCTTTATGATGAGATCTCAGAGCTCAAATTGAGACTATAATGTGATGCGACTTTGAGGACCTTGGCAGAATATGAGTGAATTTTGCATGTAGGAGGGACAGGAATTATTGGGAGCCACAGGACAGGCTCTGGTGGCCAACCTCCAGCAAGGTCCTCCACGATCCTGGTCTGCTGGTATTCACACCTTTGTGTAGTTCCCTCCCACATTGGATCAGAGCTGACCTAAGTGACCAATAGAGTATTGTGGAAATAACTTCTAGGTCAAAAGAGACATTGGAGCTTTTGTCTTGGACTCCTGGTTTCACTCACTCTGAAGGAAGCCAGCTACCATGCTGTGAAGATACTTAGGCAGCCCTGTGGCCAGGCTTACATGGAGAAGAACTGAGTCCTCCAGTCAACAACCAGCACTGTCTCATTGGCCACCATGAAGTAGACCCCCTTTAGTCACATGACTACAGTCCACGCTGACATCTAACTGCAACTTCATAAGAGACTCTGGCCCAGAACCATCCAGCAAAACCTCTCCTGCATTACTGACCTACAAAAATTCTGTTAGATAGGTATTATTATGAAACAACTTGTGCTTGGAGTTTAGGGGAAAGCTTCAACTAAGAGATAGCTTTTTTGGTGCTTTTTGAAGGATGTGTTATACATTTTGTAATAATTCAACATTTGTGAAATTTCTTTTTTTGTTTGGTTTTTGTTTTTTAACTTTTATTAGAGCAGTTGTAGGGTTACAGAAAAAATTGGGCAGAAAATACAGAGCTCCCATATCATTCACCTTCCACAGCCAGCTCCACACTCACAGTAGTCCCTGGTATCAACATTTTGCATTAATGTGGTACCTTTCTTAAAATTGATGAAACAATAATATAATTATACAATTAACTATAGTACTTAGTTTACATTAGGATTTACTCATTGTGTTTTTTGTTTCATTGTATTTTTATCCTGGTAACATAAATACAACCTAGAATTTGCCTTTTTAACCACTTTCAAATATACAATTCAGGTGTTAGTTACATTTAAAATGTTGTTCTACAACACCTCCATCCATTACCAAAATATTTCCATCACCTGAAACAGAACTCTGTACCAATTAAGCATTGATCCCCTGTTCTCCACCACTACCCCAACCCCTGGTAACCTGTATTCTAGATTCTTACACTATGAATTTGCTTATTCTAATTATTTCATACCAATGAATTCATACAATATTTTTTGTTTAATGTCTAGTTTATTTCACCAACGTAATGTCTTCAAGGTTCATCCATGTTGTTGCATGTATCAGGGTTTCATTCCTTTTTATCTCCGAATAATATTCCATTGTATGTATATACCACATTTTATTTATCCATTCATCAGTTGATGGACACTTGGGTTGCTTCCATCTTTTGGCAATTGTGAATAATGCCACTATCAACATTGGTGTGCAAATATTGTTAGAGTCCCTGTTTTCAATTCAATTGGTTTATTCCTACAAGTGGGATTATCAAGTGATATGCTAACTTTATATTTAGATTTCTGAGGAACTGCCAAATGGCTTTCCACAGTGGTTACACCATTTTACATTCCACTAACAATGAACAAGTGTTCCTATATCTCCATATCCTCTCCAACATTTATTATTTTCTGTTTTTTTTTTTTCATTAGTAGCCATTCTAGTGGGTATGAAATGGTATCTCGTTGTAGTTTTGATTTGCGTTTCATAGCTAATGATATTGAACATCTTTTCATACATTTTCTGTCCATTTGTATAACTTCTTTGGAGAAATGTTTATTTGAGTCTTTTATCATTTTTAAATTGGGCTGCTTGTCTTTTTGTTGTGGAATTGTATGCGTTCTGTATTAATATTCTGAATATTAAGCCTTTATCATATATGTGGTTTCTAAATATTTTCTCCCATTCTGTAGGTTGTTTTTCTCACTTTCAAGATGAAGTCTTTTGATGCATAAAAGTTTCTAATTTTGCTGAAGCCCCATTTACCTATTTTTGTTTTGGTTACACATGCTTTTGGAGAAATATCTAAGAAACCATTGCCTACCAGAAGGTCCTAAGATGCTTCCCTAAGTTTTCTTCCAGGAACTTTGCAGTTTGATCCATTTTGGGGTAATTTTTGTATTTGGTGTGAAGTAGGGATCTATCTTCATTCTTTTCTTATGGATATTCCAGTTCCATTTGTTGAAAAGATTATTCTTTCCTCCTTGGGTGGACTTGAAACTCTTGTCAGCAGTTGACCATAGATGTGAGGTTCTACTTCTGAACACTCAGTTCAACTCCATTGGTCTATGTGCCTGTCTTTGTGCCAGTTGCATGCTACTTTGATTACTGTAGCTTTGTAAGAAGTTTTCACATTGGGAAGTGTAAGTCCTCCAACTTTTTTTTTTCTATTACAAGATGGTATTGGCTGTTTGGGACCCCTTATCATTTTATATAAATTTGATGATTGGCTTTTCTATTTCTGCAAAGAATGCTATTCGAGTTTTTATTAGGATTGGTAGAACTGACATCTAACAATATTTAGTCTTGCAATTCATGAACATAGAAATTTCTTCCATTTATTTAGGTTTTATTTTATTTCATTTTGAAGTATTTTATAGTTTCCCATTTATAAGTCCTTTACATCCCTGGTTACATTTATTCCTAGATATTTGATTATTTTAATTGCTATTGTAAATCATTTTCTTTTCTTGATTTCCTTTTTAGGTTGTTCATTACTAATGTATAGAAACACCTCTGATTTTTTCACGTGGATCTTATACCCCACCACTTTGCTGAATATTTTTATTAGCTCTAGTATCTTTGTTGTTGATTTTTCAATATTTTCTCTATATATGATTATATCTACAAATAGGGAAAGCTTTACTTCTTCCTTTCCATCTTGGATGCCTTTTATTTCTTTTTCTTGTACAATTGTGCCATTGCATTTTCAGAAAGTAAATCATGATTTTCTGTATAAAGCATAGTTTCCTATTTTAACATTATGAACAAAAACATTATTAAGAATTAAACTAATTGAAAAGTAAAAGAATATAAGACATTTTATTTTAATTGGATTTTATTGACAAGTGGCTTTGAAAATGAACTTAAAAGAAAAACGTTATTGGAAATAATACTTCAGTGTTGGGATACAAGAGGGTTATATTACATTATCTTTGGTGCTTACATATTATGGTAGGTTATAGTACTGAGTCAAAGTAAAATGGGAGAGGTTTCTAGTAAGATAGATTTTGAGGTATAGCTACATAGTCACTAGGATACAAGAGAAATATCAGGCATAAGAATAGAATACCATTTTTAGAGGATGTGGTAGATTGAATTATGTACTCTTACTCCAACATAGACATATTCTTAATCTTAATCTGCATTCCAGTGCATGGAAACCCATAGGAAATAGGACCTCTAGAAGAGTGCTCTCTTTAATTAAGATGTGGTCCAACTGAATGAGAATGGGTCTTAATCCATATCACTGGAGGCCTTATGAAGGGAAGACATAGAAGCCAGAGGTGGGACAAGTCCACATAGGAAGAAGCCAGAATTTAGTGGAAGATGAGACATAAGAGATATTGCCAGGTGATGGGAGGCAGAGATGCAAGTCAAGGAACACCAAGGATTGCTTCAAGCCAGCACCAGCATATTATAGATTTTGGGGAGAAAGTATTGCCTTGCCAATGCATTAATTTTGGACTTCTAGCCCTCCAAACCATAAGCCAATGCATTCCTGTTGATTAAGCCAACTCATTATATGGTATTTGTTATAGCAACCTGACAAAGTAATTCAGAAGAGCAGGGTTAAAAATTTTTCATAGGCAAGTACTTCCCATTCTCAATAATTATCCTATATTATTTTGTAAAGTTTTAAACAACAATAACAACAAACTTGGTCAAAAGGATTCAATAAGCTCTCAAGATGGCAACTTTAATTTAGCAGGGATACTAAACTGGTGTGTGAAAGCTGAACTCATTGGACTGATGGAGAGGATGAATAATTTGTAGGTATATGCAAAATAGTTCTGAGTTCTTCTTGAATCACCTGCTGCTGCAGTCAATAATTAGAAACCTTCCAAAATATGCTAAAGCTCTGATAAAGCATGCTCTGCTTTAAGTTTTATAATTTTGTTTCTAACAAATAAAATCAAACAAAGCAATCATACAGTGAATCCAGTTTAGAACATAACAATTACTTTTTGAATAGATGATTTGATGAACAGTTCTAAAATATTCCTCCTTTATGGTTTAAATACTTCAAAAATAGCCTGACACTGCATGCATGCACAGATGTGCATTCACATATGCACACCCACACAGAAATAGAATTGAAAAAGACATTACTGAAAAACTATAAGATGAGTTTTCTTCCTTTTTTCATTTTGTAGGCATATTTGTCTTCAGGAAGATATTGTCAATGCTTAGCTGAAACTAATCAAAAAGTAAATCAGAATGATGAAATCACTGGAGGAAGGAACTTCACTTCTCCCTTAGGAATTGAGCTTTTGGTTCTGTTCAAAAGAAAGCAGAATATTCTTTTCACTTTACACTCCTTTAAAGCATACAGTAGGATGTTTCTAGGCACAGGAAAGTCCTGCCTCTATTTCCTAAGGAATCTTGATTTGACATCCATTCTAGTCGCCTCAATTCAAAGCTAAGTACCTCCCTCTTTCGGATTCTAGATGCCAGAGACACTGATATGGAATGGAGACAAGGACATCACTCCAGAAGCTGCGTGAAATGTGCCATAGTAAATTGTATACAAGACTGGGTGACAGGAAAACTGAGTCTTGACCAAGCTTTGCCAATAACTTGCTGTGCACTCACTTGATATCTTTGAACCTATGTTTCCTCATCCATAAAGTAATACAATTGAGTTGAATGATTTAGATTCCTTTCCAACTCATCTGTGATTCTGTGAATACTTTTCAGACTATATAAAATGATGAAACCTGGCTTTATTGAGCTATACCATTTGTAGGTATTTTTTTTTCCTCATGGCATATTTTTCCATGAAGTTAATGTCTAATTATTTTGAAAGCTAAACACTGAAGTGTAGCCCTTAGTCACTATAATTTAATGATGTTGTCTGAGAGTAGTGAAAAACCCCATGACCTTGATAGTTTTGGAAAAGTATGGGTTGGGAGTAATTTCATACATTTGATGAGTTGTTTGTAATCGTTTTCACTAAAATATAAACTTGTGCAACTTTTCAGGAATGTGATCTTCATGAAAACTGACCTCTGTCACAAGAGATCCTCCTTTGATTAATTGCTTCAATCACAACTCATTATAGAGTTGGCATAGCAAAGGTTATCTGTTCTGTATTCTGAGAGTCATTTCTTTGGGTGAAAATATAATCTGTGTTTTGTATCAGATGGTTTTTCTGCTCCAAAAGAAGATAGCAAGTCACAACACAGCCATGAGGCTGGCTTCTAGCTTTCTACTAAGACCAAACACATTCAAGGAAGCTAATAACTTCACAGCAAAATGAGGCACATGAACACTTCTAAATACACTAAAAGAAATTGAGGCTTAAATTTCCAATACTGTAAATGCATTCAGCATATTTTAATAGTGGCAAAAAATTGTGTCAATAAAATTAGGTTGATATTGAAAAAGGTTTTGTGTGTGTCTTCTTAAAAAGACACACTTTCGGAAATAGCAAATTAGCAATCTTCTCAAAAGGCCAAAACTCTACAGAATCTTTTGTTAGTTTCCTGGCTTTTAAATAACCTTTTTTAGTGTTTCCCAAAAAGAAAACAAAAGTTAACAAGTTTTCTGAATATTTGAATAGTTGTTCACCCATATTACTTGTATACTTTCTCCTTTTTTATCACTAACTAAAAATGAATCATATTTTTAAAACCCTTACTTGTAAACAAAGTTGACTAAGAAATATGAAACATTTTATCAGGAGCCAGACATGTAGGTGAAGTTCATCTCAAACTATTTTATTCACACGTGTTATTTCTCTGACAAGACAAGACAAGCCAAACAGCATCCAGCAGCATTCCTCCGTTTTCCCTTTTGTTGTTTGCCAGTTAATTTTTATTCACTGGAAATGCCAATTTTCCACATGCTATTCAATGTGGTGTGCTTGTCTGAAAAGAAGCGAGGAAAAAGAACTGAAAGAACTAAAGATGCTGAGGACTTAACTCATTCCTCCCTTCTCTTCGCCATTCCTCCCCATTAAGTCCCCTTTCTTCCAGGCTTAGTGAGAAACAAAAGCAGACTCGTTCAACCTCAAAACTTGAACATGAGCCAGGTGAAATATTCTACTGAGGCTTATCCTTAACTCAGCCATGGTGCATAGGTGGGCCTCGTTAAGTGGTTTTTGTTGGCTGCCTTCTTTATCATGACTTCACGCTCACCCCCTCTGGGCCGAAGCGCAGCTCAGCAAAGCCTGTGTGGGTGGGGATACGCATGTGCTTTGCTTCAGAATGCAGAGCTAAAGAAAATATGGAGTTTAGGAATTGAGGACATTATTTCAGAATAGTTTTCATCTACGATGAATCCTTAGTAACATTTGATCATTATCATACACACCTGAGAATTGGCAGCCTTTACACCTCATTATTTTTCCTAGTTAGGTAAACTAGACTAAAATAAAAGTGCTGAATCACTTGTTTCGGGACAGGTTGGAAAGTCAGGATAGAAAACAGGAGTACAAAACAAAGCTTTCAACTTGAATTCTTTGCCTCCACCACCAGACACGTCTCTAACTCTGGGGGAACATGGCAAAGTAAAGCAAATGCTCTGGTCCAAAAATTCTCACACATGATATATCACTCTGGAGTGACTTAACATACACTGAAGGATTCCTTACAAAGAGTTGGCATAAATAAGGAACAGGTATCAATAGTCATTAAACAGATACAATTCAGAATGTTTGCTAACGAGAGGCGCCAAAGCAAACGGGAATCCAAGCCTTCTTGTTGTTCCATGGATGCCTAGTGCTGTGATATTAATGGGATGCCTACTACCTGGTTATTGCTGTAATACACTCTAGCATTGTGGAGTTAGAACAGGCCTTCAAGATCATCTGGTTCTACCCCTTCAGTTTATAGATAAAGAAACTGAGGCACAACAGGATTGACTTATCAAATGTCACATGGTAACAGCTGGCCTGGGACCATAATGTGATTCTCCTGACAGCTGGCCAATTTATCAAAATTTTGGGTCTACTTGTTATAAGAAATAAACTTTTCTTACTGATGCAAGAGATAGGAAGATACCCTTCAAAAATAGAATAATGAAGGAATAAGACAAGTGTAAAGGTAACTGTAATGCAAAGAAAATGAAGATGTAAGCTTCTGTGGGGTTTAAAGGAGAGGGAGGGAAAGTTTTTCACATTTCTCACTACCTATTGAGTGTTTGCAATAACGATTCCTTCTTCACCACTGTAAAAGAACAGTGGCCTGAAAAGGATTTCAGAAATCGGTTGTATTCATCAGATGGCTACCCAAACCAAGGGTGCACATACATGGCCCTAGGAAATATAACTCTTCAGAATGTGGGGTATAATCCTTAAATCAAGAGGGGTAAAATTGATATTACAATGAAATAGTATTGTGTTTTAAAGTCATATGTTTTTCTTAAAGACCCAAAACGATACAATGTCAGGAAAAATCAGGATCTTCAAAACAACCCATAGCATTTTTTTCTCTTATCAATAAAATAAACTCTATGATATAGTCTTTTGTTGACTCTGCACTCTATTATCATACTGGCACTTTTGAATACAATCTTCTAGAATAAAATTATGTGCAACATTCATCACTAAGTTTCTCACTAATTTAATGAAAAATCCCCCCCTTATTAAAAACCCTTTTTTTCTGGTTTGGTCTTCTTTTCTATGCTTTATGCTTTTAAAAAATCTCTTACAGACTTGATGATAATGAATTCCATTAGATTTTTATAAAGTCATTCTGCAAAGTATTAGAGCCAGTTTATATCTACTTGGGTTTTTGTTACCCCAGTCAATTTTAGAAGTCTCTATAAATTTTATAAGCAAATTTCCAACTCCATAATTGAGATCAGCAACAGATATGTTAAATAGAAATCACCTTCATGGGAAAATATATTTTCCTTTGGAAAACATAATTGCTGGATCCCACAAAATACTGGTAACTCATCCTTAGATAAGACCCTTGGTTTAATCATTTATCCAAGTGAAAGGACTATAGTTAAGAGTACTTTTCCTAAATTGTTTTAGAAAGTGTGTTTCTGTTATCAGTTATATATTGAATATTCATTGAAGATATAGCCCTCCAAGTGCTGGGAAGGTATATGAAATAGTGGAGTAAGGAAAATACTAATGTTACTGTTTTAGTTTCCTAGGCTGCTCAAGCAAATATCATGCAATGGGTTGGATTAAAAATTAGAATTTATTCGTTCATGGTTTTGAGGCTAAGAGAAAATCCATATCAAGGCATCACCAACACAATGCTTTCTTCCCAAAGACTGGCATTCTGGGGATGGCTGCTGGTGATCCTTGGTCCTTAGCTTGTCACATGGCAAGATACATGGTGGCATCTCCTGGTCTCTCCCTTCCTTTCTGGGTCCCATTGATTTCAGCTTCTGGTTGTTCCCTCTGTGGCTTTCTCTTAGTCTTAAAACCATGAGCAAAGAAATTCCTATTGTTTAACCCAACCCATACCATGGTATTTAGGGAACTAAAACAGATTTTTTTTTTTTTTGAAACTGAAACAGATTTTGACAAGGAGAGTAGGGTGCTGCTATTACAAATACCAAAAATGTGGAAACAGCCTTGGAATTGGGTAATGAATAGAGGCTAAAAGAATTGTGAGAGCTCAAAAATGAGTAAGATGTAGAGAAAGTTTGTATCATCTTAGAGAATACATAGTTTATCATGAGCAGAAGATTGGTAGAAATATGGACATTAAAGCAATATCCTAGAAGGAAATGATAAATGTGTTGTTGGAAACTGGAGGAAAGGCGATCCTTGTTTTAATGTGGCAGAGAACTTGATAAAATTGTGTTCTGATGTTGGATGAAAGGCAGAATTTGAAAGTGAGCAACTTGGATATTTAGCTGGGGAGATTCCAAGTTAAGTGTGGAAGGTGCAGCCTGGTTTCTCCTTGAAGTTTATAGTGAAATGAAAGGGGAAAGGGATAAGCTGAGAACTGAACTCCTGGGTACAAAGAAACCAGAAATTTATGTTTTGGGAAATTCTGAGCCTATAAACAAAAAGGCTCCATGTGAACCAATCAGCAATTTTCATGGAAGTCAGGATTGAGAATGTAGTTACCCAGGAAGGATCTATGGAAAGGCCTTTTGTCTGATGGATGGACCTTTGTGAACTACATATAAAACTGATAAGGTTTTTGTGAAATTTGTATGAACAGAACCACTGTCAGCCTATACTGAAACGGACAGAGAAGGGAGAATTTCCATCTCTACAGCCAGCTAGTTTCTCCTGGGTAATTCATTGAAAATCTTCATTGGAGTTCCCAGGTTATGAACTACCCTATGGGGTTTAGACTTGCCCATCCCCACAGTCATGTGAGACAACTCCTATTTAAAAAAATCTCATAACATGGGCTATATATATGTAATTGGTTGTTTGTTTAGAGAATCCTGACTTTAGAGTTATCCTTAAAAAATGTGTCATCTAATGGACTCGTGTGTTAGAGTTGACCCAAATACTGTTAAAAATTAGATAATACATGGGAGGTGGCTAATCAGTTCTGTCCAGGCATAGAGCAATATTAAGGACCAATCCTTAACATTAACAGAAATATTAATAAACTGGCTTGAAAGGGAAAGAAAAATCAAGTATTGTTAAAGTAATTATAAAATGAACTCTAATAAGCATCAATATAAAACAGTCTCATAGATTAGGAGGTGGAGATATATCCTACACAATATTGGACCTTAAATAATGCTCAATATTGGCTTTATCTGCTTGTGCTTCTTTTACTATAAGTGTCAGGGCACTGTGATCAATTCAAATTCCTAACAAAAGTGACTTCTCACAAAAGGGCCTTAAAGGGCATTTGTAACCATGGAAGTGAGAACAAACAGATCACCACAGAGAGAACACAACCATCAGAGGGAATGTGTGCAAGGGGCATGGACAAAAGTGTGCAAAGCATGTAAGAGGAAAGCAAACTGTTGGAGAAGTCAGGTGAAAAAGATGACATCCTCCAAGACTGTACATTGAGAAGTTGCCTGGGCAAAGAGTGAGAATATGTAATAAATGCCAGAAGCAAAATTTGGGTTATCTCAGCCTGGACTATTCAATGAAGAACAAAGGGCAACCCTCACTGAGATGATCCATACTAGGTTCTGGCACTGTTCTTGACCTACTGGTTCTGGTTAAATGTTCTCATCTCTTTAGAAAAGAAGAAGAGGCATTGAAATCTCAGTACTCTCATAATATAATTCACAGTTTGTTTCACACGACTCTCTAGAACCTTGCTTATGCTTCTTATATATGGATTGACTAATTCTCAAGAAATCTTTTTGAAACATTAATGCTATTGTTCAGATTCTCACACCTAAAATTATTTGAACAAACAGTTCACAGAGGAACTAAATATGGGTGATAAGTACAGTAATGTTCAATTCCAGAAGGATTCAAATAAATGCAAATTAATGTGAGGTGTCATTTTTCACCTATTAAAATGACAAACCTATTTAAAAATGATAAGAGCAAAATTTGTCAAGGTTGTATGCAATTGCTGATGACTATATGAATTTACACAACCATTCTGGAGTAGAATCATTTACATGCTTTAGGTTAAAATAACATATTTAAGGAAAATACAGTGCCATTTTTATGATTCCTCCTTTTAATACACTATACTCCGTGACTATGTTGGATAAGGAATAGTTTTAATGATTCTATAGTCATTCGTTTTTTTCTTTCAACAAATATTCATTGAGTACTTATTACATGATCAGTGCTGGGTGTAGAGTGGTGAACAAAACCAAGTTCTTGCCCTCTTGGACCTTATAGTCAAGATGAAAACATGGAAAGATACTTATGATGTACTAAGCTATAAAAACAGGTTACAAACATTACATATGGTATGAGATTTTACATGTATTTCTGAAAGATGTTCTGAAAAATATATTTAGGTATTAATGCTAGAGGTGTATATTTAGTGGAATTAAGAGTTTACACCTGAAAAGTTGTATCTATTTGAAGGACTTTCTGGATCTTCTCCCACCTAACTTAGATGTCCCTTTTATGTGTATCCATTGCATACCTTTACCATACTACTCCCATTGTGTTATAATTGCTTCCTCCCAGCTGTACTAGAAACTCCTCAAAAGGAAGAATCAAGTATTATTTTTATTTTGTTTTTCTTTTGCATCACCAGTACCTAAACTAACAAGTCACATAGTTGGTGTTCAAAGGTTGGTTGAATTAATAAATATGTTAGATAATGAAAGAAAGTCTGTAAACCTAACTCTAGCTTAGGACAATGTTTTTCTTTAGTTATGTTTTGTTCAGGTTTGTTTATTTTAGTTTTTTTTAAGTAAGAGCCAGCAAACTTAATGGATTTTAATTACTATGCATACATTTCCATAGCTTGATAGAGTTTATTAACTAATTAATAGATAGGAAACCAGATAGGAAACCTATTGGAGATGAGTTACCTTCTCTGGTTACTTGCCATTTATCACTAGAGAGAAATGAGCCACAGAGCTTGAATGAAATCCATGGCTGCTATTTGAATTACACGATGGTGTCATGCATATCTCAACTGAGTCTATAAGTATAAAACAAGCAGAGGGGGAATTTAAAGGGGATTTATGATAAATGTTCTTGTATCAATTGGTGTATTAGTCAGCCAAAGGAGTGTTGATGCAAAATACTAGAAATCTGTTGGCTTTTATAAAGAGTATTTATTTGAGTAAAAACTTACAGTTGCAAGGCCCTAAAGAGTCCAGCACAAGGTTAATTTCTCCCCCAAAGTCATTTGCCACGTGTTGAAGCAAGATGTTGGGCAATCTTTGTGAGGGTTCTAGCTTCCTCTTTACTCTTAAGGACCCATGGTCCCAGCTTCTTTTGATTTCAGCTGTAGGCTAGGGGGCTTCTTTCTTTCTGGAACTTCTCAGCTGCTCAGAGTTCTGTTCTCTGCAGCTGCAAACTATCAGGTGAATGGCTCAGCTTTCCCTGGGGCTCCAGCATCAAAACTAAATTCTCTCCTCTGCTGTGTCTTCTACTGTGTTTCTGTGTGTGTCCATTTATATAGTCCCCCAAGGGGGCAGTGACTCAACCCTGAGTTACATCTTATTGATGTGGTTGAATCAAAGCCCTAGTTGTAACATAATTTAATCAAAGACATCTCAGCTGAATCTAATACAATCAAAGAGGATCATGCCCAAAGGAACAGACCAGTTTACAAACATAATCTCTCTTTTTGGATTTCATAGTCTCAAACTGCCACAATTGGGAAGTATTTTGATTAGACATTTTTTAAGGTTTTCAAGAAGAGATTATCTTCACTAATGGCAGATGTATTGTTAGATATAAAGGAAGCAAAGCAGGTTAAGCCCCTCATGGAGAATGGGCAGCAGTAGCCCAGCATCATTTCAGCAATGGTTGGAATGCAAAACCTGTGTTTTCTTTGATGACACAGTGATGTTTTTTTTTTTTTTCATAAAAGATGCATAATAGGGGAAAATTCTTTATGCACTTTTTTTTTTTTACAGTAAAATTGTCCTAAAGTTGGCTTTGGCAAGGTTGTTATCAGTCATCTAAGTATCAGTCTGGTCCTCACAGGAAACAGATGGCCCAGTCACATCAGAGTAGCTTGAGGAGGGTTTGTTTACAAAGGGACTAATGACCAAGGTTTAGGAGGAGTGCAGGAAACAAGGATCGTGCAGCAATTGAGTGCCTCACCTCTCCCACCTCTTCTCTGTCCATAGGGGCAAGAGGAAGAGCTCACCAGGAAATAGACGAAAACAGAAGGCCACCTGGAGAGGACCAGGGATTTCCCATCGAGATAATGGCCAGTTCCAGGTAGCTTCACCAAAAGGGAGCCAAGGGAATAAGTTCCTGACCTCAGTCTCTTTCCCTCTCCCTAGCTTCTATTGGGTTCCCCTTTGGCCCAAAGTCAGATAGCATGGAAGGACTCTTGATATAGTACAACACGAGTCAAACCTTTTAGTCCCAGAGTGTCCAATCTTCTCTTTGTCTGAGTGGAAAGTCTGTGTTCTCAACTAGGGAATGAACAAAGTCACATCAGCTACCATGTCATCATGGGGTAATATCACTTCAGCCTATTGCCTCCTGAAGACTAAAATGTTAGCTCCTAATATTATTCTTCATATAATGAAGGAAAAAGAGAAAGGGAGAAAGTCATAATTGTGTACCATAACACACAGCCTCTAAGTTCCCCATCTGTAGCTGATTACTAGCAGATATTGGTAATAATAACCACCTGCTTCTACCACCCAATCCCACGTTTCTCTTGCTCTCTGCAAGCACTTCTGTTGGACAATATTTATGTGGTGGAGTAAAAACTTCATTCTTCTTTTAATGAATAGGCTGTGTATTCTCTCAGTCCAGGCTATTCTAGACTCTCATGCTCATATTTGGCCCAGTGGTAGGTGTGGAACTGAAATGAACTAATGTCAGCTTGTGAGGCAAGGGAGGTTCAGGGGAATTTGAACATTCATAGTTCTTAGCTTTATCTACATCTACCAAATTGTATGCATTCGATGAGGAAGGCTCCATTGCATCTTCACAATTGCCCGTCCTTTAATATGAGAGAGGTGACAGGTTGAGTTTTTCATTAGTTCTATAACTCTGCAAGCCTTACAATCATACCCTGAGTTTAGTTAGTTGTCAGCTATATCTTCCCTGAAACTATAGGAAATGAAGAACTCCATCAATTACTTAAGCAAGCTTCTGGCACATCGTTAATTATGTGTTCATAGTTTTAATTCTCTTTTTCTCTATGTGTGCTCTCTAGGAATTCAGAAGAAGATAAGTGACTTTATGATCTTAGTTGTCACAGTAGTTAAAGCCACAGCCACTTGATCTCTGCCTGCACACCACCCTGTGCCAATGATAACTTGAATATTTATGATACCACCAGAATGACCTGTCTTATTGCCCCCCTCTCCCAGCAAAGAAGTCATCCCTACACTCCTAAAACATATGACCTGCCAATCCTAGAATCCCTTTTCAAGGGTCAGTTACCTGAAACTGCTTCTGGTGCCAACTAATGTATCAACCAAGGTCCCAGCAGAAAACAGACAGTTAAGATAATTAGAAGAGTATTTATTTACAAGCTGATAGATTATAATAGTCTAGGTGGGGTGGAGGTGAATCACCAGGGAAAGGGCAGGAGCAAGGAGCTAGCAATAGTGAGCTGGTACTCATTCCAAAGAGATGAGGAAATAAGGAATTTATCAGAATGTAGAAGAAAACAATGTCCCAAACTCTTCCAAAACCTAGAGTACATAGAGACCTCTTGAAGAAGTCAACGTAAGTCCATCTCTGACATAGAGGGCAGGTGGAGAAGAAATGAGAGTAGATCTAGAGGGCAAAACAGAGGTTATCTGATAGAATGATATTCCTCTGCCACCTCTCTGCTAAGCCACATTCCTATCCTCCTTCTAAACTATGTAATCTCACCTTTTCCCTGCCTTCTCTATTTCTTATTTATGTGCACAGTCTTGTAACCAAGAATTAAAATTCACTATTATTCTTGTGTTTCATAAAATGTGCTCCCATATTTCTATATCCATTCTCACACCTTTACACAGGTATGTACAAATATTCACTCCTCCCTTCCATTTGAAAAGAATCATTGACCATGTCTTGGGTGTCATTTGGATCATGTCATAGAAATGTGCACAATTTATAATGTACAAATATTAATGATTTATTGAGTTTAAAAGGTGAGAACTTATAATTGCACTTGGAATTGAATATAGTTCTAAGGATTGTATCTTTACTTTCCCTCTTCCTCTAACACAGCAGTCTTTCTTTGATTTAAAAGACTCAGTTTTCAATTTATTTTATAATCTGTGAAAAGTGCTGGCTTTGAAAATGCAATTTATAAAAGCATGGCTTTCACAAAGAGGCAAGAGATATTTTTAGATTGATGAAGAATCCAGGAGTCTTCTTTCATCTTGTTTCAGTAACAGTTTCTGATTTTCTTAATAGGAAATGGAGTTGAGTCATAAAAATATCTTTTAATTTTCCCCAAACATTATTGGAAACACAGAGTGAGTTTATCCAAATCCTTTTCCAAAAGGGAGATCATGACAGACCATCATGAAGTTAGTTGAAGAGTCAAGAATATATATTTACCATCTTGATGTCTAGTTCAAAATATTTCCACCTTTGAAGATTTTAAGTATAAGAATAGTAAGCTAGAAGGTAAACCCTAAAACATAAATTTAAAAACATCATTTGATATTTGTAAAATGTTACTGATATAAAAACATGGGGAAGAAATTTCCAGTATCAGCGTTCTGTCCGTTCTCTTTTATAACAATTTAAAATTTAGATAGCTATGCTTGATCATGGTTTTCAGACTAATAAGTCATGATCAGTCACTTCATCCTTTGTTTAATGTTTGTTTTCCAAGGGTCTCAAATTAACTATACATAGACCATTATTATTTGGTACATAAAGAGCCTAGATCATTTTTTACAACATGAAAAGTGAAATAAGAACACTTTCTTGAAAATGATACAATTTACCCTGAGTCATACCCTGAGTCTAGGAGAAAGAAAGAAATAGAAGGTTAGAAATTGTGATTTTTGAGTGTCTATTATGGCCATATAGGCTTCCCATATGTCTATTTCAAACTCCACTTGGATCTTCATCAATAGGTTTACTAGAGAACTAGACTCAGCACGCTCTAACAGATTTTGCCTTGTGTGTATCAGTTAGGTCCATGGATCATGGTTTAAATAATGCTGGTTTCAAATCTATATAACTCTGTGTGTAAAATGATGGGTTTCTGGTACTCTCTAGAAGCTGAGGTTAAAAACCATGGAAGTGAAAAAGAACAACAACAACAACAAAAAAAAAAAAAGAAATAAAAGAAAAAAAAAACCATGGAATATGTGAAAACTGTAGTTCTCTCCTTTTCAATTTTGAGAAACTAAGGGCAAGTAAGTAGAATAGTTTAATTTTCCCCTTTTCTTCTTTTAAAAGAAGAAAGGAAAAATTCTTACTGCTAGCATTTCAGTAGTTAAATAACCATTGTATAGCCCACCAATAGTTTTAGAACCAAATATTTGTCTTTCTGGCAAAAAATGTCATTGGTATAACAACAGATACAGGAATGATTTCAAACTCTCTATGTAGATTGCCACAAGATATTTTTTTAAATAGTAAGAACATATCTGATGTCAAAAAGGCATAAACGTGAGTTGGAATTGGCTGGTGATAAAGGGCATTTTAATGATGAATTTGGGCAGGAAATGGTCATTTAAAATGTAATCATATGCTTCTAATTGAGATGTAGCAACACACTCAATGCCGAAAGGCAACATGGTCAAATAAATGAGATTGAGCAATAAAGGAATGGAAATAAATTAGTAGCAGACAAGATAGTTTGGAATCTCTTTGAGGACTTTTAGGAGAAAATATCTTTTAACCTGTTTTTGTACTTTTAACTTGAAGTAACACTGATAGAAATTTGATCAAGAAAAATGTGATGAAAATGGTTCCAGAAGTGATGGGAAAGAGCCAGGAGACGAGGTGATGGCTCTGCCTGCCACGCTGGCCCAAAGGTAGGTCGAGAAAAGAATTTTCCAATTCCAAAGATCCCCCCTTGACTCCCAGTCTCACACTTTTTCCACTCTACCAGGCATGTCCAGGAAGTGTTGCCTAAGATAACATTGAATAAAAGGACAATTTGGAATGGAAATTGGTTTGTCTGAAGCTTGAGTTCACAGATTTCACCACATTATTCCCCTGCCCAAAAAACCTTTCCGTGGTCTTCCTTTTAAATATGATGTTAACAAAGTGCATCATTCTCTTGGCGTTCTATCCTGACTCTCTCAGTCTTGCCAGTTTTACCTCCCACTGTTTCCCCCACAGGAAGGCTCTGATGCATTCAAATCAGTGCACAGCTCAGTCTTCCTGCTCTTTCCTCACTGCAAGTTTCATTAGGCTGTTCCTCTCATCTGGAACGTCCCCTTTTATTTCTGTTTATTTCAGGCCTACCCAATATTCAATATTCAATGCCGGGGTCAAAGCCTACCTCTTTTGTGAATCTTTCCTGAAACGCCTAGCCAGACCCTGGTTCTTGCCTCCTTCTCTAGTTCCTGAAGTATATACTCGAAGACTACTTGCTTGGGCTTTGTCAGAGTCCACCTAATGTTATGTGCAGTCTCTCCTAGAAAGCCTCTATAATGTTATAAAACCCCAGATCATAGGGATTAAATAAATAAGCTCACATACAACATCATATATACATTTGTATAATACAGCTTGCAGAGGGCTTTCAATTACATTGCCTTACACCATAAAGGATTAAATAGACAAGCTCTCATACTCTCAAATTATAGAGTTTACAGAGGGCTTTAACAAATAATATCATATTTCACAAATCCTTGGAGGAAAACTTGACAGATATTATGATATTCATTTTATAGTCGTGGAAGAATCGTGAGTGACTTGTCCATGGTCACAAATCTAGTGGCAGCACAGGGATTTAAGCCCATCTCTTCTAATTCTATGATGCTCATTAGGTATCATCATTTTCTGTGCCTGCTGATTTCAGTTTTATAATTTTGAACATTTTGAGTGGAGTTTTCTGGATAAAGTATTAAAATGACAGAAAAAAATGACTTGATAGTAAGAGGCCATAGAGATATTAAACTAATAAAAATAATAGGTGTGTGATTAGTATTTTCAATGACTTGGTAATGGATGAGAAACAGGAAAGAGCACATGAGGGAGCTCTTAATATGGAAGTAAGTCATGAAGACTAAGCAAGTCTGGCATATGGAACAATGAGGTGAAAGTCAAGGAAATTTTTGAATTAAGTGTGGTTGAAGTTTTTTTCCCCTTTAATTTTAAATTATGTACTACAAGATGAAAAAGAAATACTATACAAAATCCATTAAAAATTTAAAAAGGGAATAATCATCAAGAATTGGCAGAAACATCTTTCTCAGGGCTCTAGAAAACCGTTAAAGGCAGTAACAAGATGAGCGCCAAATCAAGAAAGAAGCTTCTTAAAAGCATAGAACCCCATGGTGGCTTGGCTGGACCCTCCCCTACTCCTCACTGGCTTGGTGAGATACTGCCTACACTACCAGGGTACATCTGTGGTTCAGGTTCCAGAGCTGAGTGGCTCTTGTGCACTTGCTGGGAATAGGGATATTTGGCCAGAACTTGCCCTGCTGTAGAAGGAGACTCACAGAGCTCTTTACAGAATGCTGTGGGAAAGCGGTCAGGTTGTGCTGCCTCGGTCGAGGTAAGGGATTGCTGGCTCAGAACATGCAGTGCAGCCCCCTCTGTTCCTCCACCACCACCACTCCAACCATGAGGAAATTGCTTTGTAGGGAAGAGGGGACTTGTAACCAAGTAAAGAAGGAATTCCTAAGGCACATGCACATAGCTCCAGACAGGATACATGCATAGAAAGGATCGAGGAGGACCCTACCCTTTGACCTGGAGCTATTCTCACACAGCCCATTGTATTGATAAACCCTGAAGGAGAGTGTGTGCACAGGCAAAGATTGGTAAAGGTATTTTCTTCTTTTTCTTCTTTTTCTGTTACATCATAGCATGGAAGGAAAACTTGGTGATAACACTAGCTGAATACAAGATTAAGTAACCGACATCACAGAGTCTAAATTTGAATGACAACACATTAAAATATCAAAGCATCCATGTTTCAACAAAAGGTTATGAAACATACAATGACACAAGAAGTGATGCCCCAGGCAAAGGACATTAAAGCATTAAAAATTATCCACGAGGAGGACCAAACATATCAGGCAAAGATTTTTTTAAATGTTCCTAAGTATTCTCAAAGAGCTAAAGGAAAACATGTACAAAAAAACTAAAGGAGGGAACAGATGTGGCTCAAATGACTGAGCTCCTGCCTACCATATGGGAAGTCTGTGGTTCAGTTCCCAGTGCCTCCTAAAGAAGACAGTGACCTGGCATGATGGGCAGGTGCAGTAAGTTGACACAACAAGATGACACAACAAGAGACACAAGAAGAAGAACATAATGAGAGACACAACAAACCAGGGAGCAGAGGTTCCCGGTACCTCCTGAAGAAGATGAGCAAGACAGTGAGCTGATGCTATGGGCAGCTATGGTAAGCTGACACAACAAGTTGACGCAACAAGAGACACAAGAAGAAAAAAACATTATGAGAGACACAATAAAGTAGGGAATGGAGGTGGCTCAAGCAATTAGGCACCTCCCTCCCACATCACGGGTCCCAGGTTCAGTTCCCAGTGCCTCCTAAAGAAACAAGGAAGATGAACAGACACAGCAAATGTGAATAATGAGGAGGTGGGGAGAAATAAATAAATAAATAAATAAATAAATAAATAAATCTTAAAAAAAAAAAAAACTAAAGAAATCAGGAAAACGATAGGTGAACACAAGAGGATATAAAAAGAGAGATGCAAATTATGAAACGGAACCAAACAGAACTGAAGATCACAGTAACAGAAATTAAAAATTCCCTAGAGAGGTTCAACTGCAGAAGAAAGAATCAATAAACTTGATGATAAGACAATTAAAGTCATCCAGTCTGAGGAGTAGTTAGAAGAAAGAATGTAGAAAACTGAACAGAGCATCAGGAACCTGTGGGACACTATCAAGCATACCATTGTGGGAGTCCCAGAAGGAGAAGAAAGAGAGAAAGAGGCAGAGAGAATATTCAAGGAAATACTGGCTAACAACTTCCCAAATTTAACAAAAGATATGAATTTACACATTCATGAAACTCAATGAAATCCAAACAGGATAAAACCAAATAGACCCACAGAACAGCATATTGTAACCAGACTGTTGAATTCCAAAGATAATGGGAATTCCAAAAACTGCAAGAGAGAAGCAATATGTCACATACAAGGAAGCCTCAATAAGATTAAATGCCGACTTTTCATTGCCAACCCTGGAGGCAAGAAGTCACTGGATGACATGCTTAAAAATTCTGAAAGCAAAAAAATTGTCAACCAAGAATTTTATATGTGGCAAAACAGTCTTTCAAAAATGAGGAAAAGATTGATATTTCCTGATAAACGAATGCTTGAGGAAATTTGTCACCACTAGAGCCCAATAAGAGATGCTAAAGAGAGTTCTGCACGTTGAAAGGAAAGGATGATAGACAATAGATCAAAGCCACATGAAGAAATAAAGATCTCTGTGAGGGTAATGACATAGGTAAATAAATTGCCAGTACTATTTTATTTTTGGTTCGTAAGTTCATTTTTTTCCCTTCTTATAGGATCTAAAAGGCAAATCAGTGGTTTTTGACTCATAATATATAAACATGTAATTTGTGACAAGAACTACATAAAGATGGGGGGGATACAGGTTATAGGAACATAGCTTGTGTATACAATTGAAGTTAAATTCATATCAAAGCAAATGAGATTGTTTTAGATATAGGATGTTAAATTTAAGCCCCATGGTAACTCACAAGTATCAGTGAATATGCAGGCTCATAGAGATAGAAATTAGAGTACAGGTTGCCAGGGGTGTGAGACAGGGGGGAAATAGGGAATTAATATATAATACTGTAGGGTTTCTGTTTGGGGGGATGGGAAAGATTTAGTAATGGAAGGTGGTGAGGGTTACATGACATTATGAATGTGATTAGTCCTATTGAATGATATGCTTGGAATGGTTAAGATAGAGACATTTATACAGTACATATGTTCCTGCTAAAGGGAAAATGACAATTCAGTGCAATACACAATCATGGGTAAGAACTAGCAATGGAAGAAGAAAGGCTCAATGTGACATTACTGGTACATATGAAAAATTGAAATATAAATAGTAATCTTTATATCAATTGCTAAATTGCTTAAACCTGATAACTGCACTTAAGGTGATTACATACTTGAATATCTTTGCTCTTAGGAAATGTACATGGCAGTATTAAATGTTCAAGGAGCATGGGTTATACAACCTACATTCAAGAGTTCAGAAAATTGAATGATAAATAGACGGATGGACTGGGAGGAAGATAGATAGATAGATAGATAGATAGATAGATAGATAATGACAAATATGGAAAAAAGTTAAAATTGGTGGAGGTGGGCACCTGGGCACCTGGGGTGGGGGTAGGGGTATGTTGGAGTTCTATGTATGGAGTTTGTATTATTTTTGCAACTGTCTTGTAAGTTTAAACATATTTCAAAACAAAAAGTTTTTTTTTTTTTTATTAGAGGAGAATTCACAAGTTATGGGATTCCATCGACCGACCTGTTCTAGTGTTAAATTGCTAACATTTCTTAAATGCAAACTGTGAATAGGGCATAGTGCTGAATGCATTACATGGATTATCCACTGTCCCTTACAAAAGCACTCAGAGGTATAATTATTCGCAATCTTCAGAAAAGTTGAGGCAAAAACCAGGTGTTGATATAAATGAGAATTTCAGCATAGGCTGCCTAATTCCTGAGCCTAAGCTAAACTGTGTTTAATCACACTTGTGGTCAATAAAATCTTAATCCAATGATTCCAAGTCCATTTTAAGTCAAAATAAATATATTTGGTTTGCATCTTGTTCCTTAATAATTGCAATATGTTTTTAAAAAACTATTAAAACCCTTTGTGCTCTTCTTAGAACTGCATACAATTTTGACTACTCTGGGGAAATTTCTCCAGAGATCCTGAATCTCAGGTTTGGGACAAAACAGTCTCTAACTCCTCTGTGCTTTGCAGTGTCTGCACATCTGTTTGCTGCTGCACATGCAAGAAATGAACACATGTGGCTCAACCAGGTTGCCAAATGTCTCTGATTGTGAAACGGAACGTTTGCTTCAGGACATCCAGGTCTCTCAGCGGTCTCCAGCCTTGTTGAATTTAACTGTAAATGATCAGGTTAGTAATTTTCAGAGACTACATCCTAGCTTTTCTCCCTTAAAAAAATGATGATCCATCCTCAAGCACGCTTGTGTTTGTGACTTCCTTTGCAATATCAGAAATAAACAATAACGGCTAAAAAGTGGCCATTGGAATCAGACAGAGCTGTGTGTGAATCTCAGGCTGCCTAAGGTTATTAAGTGTGTAATGTGAGGTTTTTACTCAACTTCTTCAAATTTCAGTTTCCTCATCTGTAATATGTGGTAACTGATGGGATTTGAGAGAAGGTAAAACGAAGGCAGTGGAAAATCTAGGCATCATTGTTAACACATGGTTAGTGCCTCATAAGTATTAGCAGAGAATTCAGAGCACATATATGGAAAATGGATTTCATTAGAAAGACAAATACCAAAACATAAGGGAATATCAGATTATAGGTACTTTCCTTTTTCTTTTTCATTCTAATTTCGTGTATCTTCTCAAATTATCATTAAAAAATAAGATAGGATTTTTGCTACAGTCAGTGCTTAAGGGAAGACACCATCTTATTGGCAGTAACAAGAAATTGCAGCACACAGAAGTTGACATTGGTGTTCACCTCAGTTAACTTGGAAGAAATCCGATAGTCTCTTGAGCTTTAATATTTAATTCATTTCAGCAATCAATTTTAGTACCTCTAAAACACTATACTAGGTTCTGTGAGCACATTTCCAGTAATCCAGCAGCACCTGGCTTCCTAAACTCAGATTTTAAAAATGTATAGATGTGGGCATTTCAGTGAAAAGGAGTAGCAAAGTACAAAGGATTGAAGAATTTAACTTGGCATAGTGAAAATGTTAAACTTGGAAAGAATGCCCTTAGCACAGTCCAAGGAAACTCTGAGGCTGTAATTTTAAGCAGGAAGCCAAGTCCTTTGGAAAGCAGTGTTCTAGGATGAAGAAGGCCATTTTACCTGGAAACACACATGGGCAATCATCGTCTATCTGGAGGCACCTACTTTCCCTTTAATTAGTAATCTTTTAGGGCAGTGTGGCTCTCTTCAGCCCGAAACCCACTCACAGCACCTGCTGTAGCACCATGTAAATGTCTGCTATCTCTGGCAGGAATTTCATTGCAGTATGATTTAAATAACCCTTCAATAAAAGGCACTTTTCCGAGGGAAGCTACCTTGCAAGATGTAATAAACTGGAAAAATGAACACAAGTACAGTTTCCAGACACATGACACCTCAGGGAAAACAATGAGATGGAAACTTTGAATCATGTTTTAACATTCCCTTCTGCACTTAGTCCAGGGTAATTTATTGAGCACTTAGTAGGTACTTAAAAATTCTTCAGTAGTGAAATCAATTGATTTTTGGTATATTCCACTTATGTGAGTTGAGCCCCTGTGAGTCAATTCTTCCACCAAACCCCTAGTGAGCTGACAACTGAAGTTATAAACATTTAATACTGAAGTACAAAGTGATAAGAGGATTAGAAACAGTACTAAACTTGCAGTGAATCACAAAAAGATATGCATACCGGATTGAATTAAATTGAACAATAAACCACAAGTCACACACTTTTTTTTACTATTTTCTCCTCGCCTCTTCTATTCTGAATCTGCCACTTAAAAGCTTCATGACACAACAGAGAGCTTGGAGCTGTACTTTTTTGGTTGATGCTTTCAGTGCCAATTCCAGTTAGCAAAAGATGCAACTTAAGATGGCTCTCCTGGGGAGCAGATGTAGCTCAAATGGTTGAGCCCCTGCTTCCCATGTACAAGGTCCCAGGCTCAATCCCTGGTACCTCCTAAAAGGAAATAAATAAATAAATAAATAAATAAATAAATAAATAAATAAATAAATAAATAAAAATAAAAACAAAACAAACTCTCAATGGGGAGCAGATGTAGCTCAGTGGTTGGGTGCCTGCTTCCTATGTATGAGGTCCTGGGTACAATCCCTGGTAACTCCTAAAAAAAAGAAAAGATGGCTCTTTTTCCACTGTACCTCATACTTACACCTTCTCTTCTCTGTTACTGTTGTGGTTACCGGTGGTTTCTCTCTGTGACAGCAGCTGGCTTTGGGGCCCTTTGAGGCTGGAATGCTCAGTCTAAACATCCTTATGAGGCAGATTATAAGATCTCTCCACTTATTCTCTAAGCATTCATTGAGCATTTTCAATATTGTAAGCATTTTAGATACAGTAGTGACTATGACTCCATGTTCTCTGTGACAGGGCGCATATAGTTAGGAGAGGCTCCATTCCTGAGATGTCCTCCAAACAGGCAACTGTGTGGAAAGTTCTCCTTCATAGCCTTGAGAAATTGACCTGGGAAATGTCATAGGGCATCATGTTCTTTCCAGTGCCTGGAAGCCGATTACACCACTGTGGGCTCCACTTTCCCTTAGGAGAGCCCAGGATGTTCCAGTAGAGTCACACATTCTCTCCTAACCAAGCGCAAACTCAGGTCACCAAAGTAGCTGGTGATTCTTCTTCATGTCCCTCAGCATACAGGGTATATACAGAAAAGAAATGTTGATATATCTTTGGCTTTCCTTTCGTTTTGTAGTGAAAAATGAACTTAAATGAACCTAAGTGCATTAAAAAAAAAATTCCCTTCCAAAAATGATGAGGGTTTAACCTGTGTTTCAGTCTTCTCCATGAGTCCTACCCACTGTAACCAAAAATAAAGAATTGTCAAGAGGTGATTTACTATTTTTTCTCTCTATTGTGTAGCAATTTACATTTTGAAAACAGAGAGGCAAACAAAGTGAAAGAGAATGTTTCCCAACTCTCTTTGGTTTAACTCTATTTCAATCAGTTTACTGTAGATTGAATCATTTAAACATGGATTACTTGGGTCCAAGTAGTACTACTGTCAATTGTGTCCATAGAAACAAAATTAACAGGTTAAAATTGTGTCATTATATTCCTTTACTTCTAAATCTTTTATGATTTATTAAAGTAATTTGAATATTCAGTCAAGGACATAAATCCAAATATATTATATATTATAACAATTCTTCATAAAGGACCATTATAATTTCCTTTACCTCACATTGGACATCACTGTTTTTTATCATTCTGTTTTCATTTATCACAATATATAGCTCCATTGTTTTATAATCACAGCTTATTTCATGGAAGGTGATGATGATAGAAGATAGAGAAAGATGGATATATGATAGATAGATAGATAGATAGATAGATAGATAGATAGATAGATAGAACTATTGCCACATACAATATACATCAGGCTACATTCAGCCCAACATTTTTATACATCACTTTCTAAAATAGTAATTCCAAGAAAGACATCCAGACTAAGAATGTTAATATCAAAAAGCAATAAAATAAAACTTTCCAAAGCTTTTAATTTTGGAACTCTGAAAATGGCCAACTAAAAATGATTTCCTGTTTCCAAAAAGCTTTTTTTCAACAAGAAAATCCTCTCTCTGGAATAATCTGATGTCCTTATAGTTATTTGATATTGCTGCCCAGAAGAATATGGGGAGAAAAAGAAAAGAAAGAAAATGGAAAAGGCCAGCAGAGCACAAGGAAACTCTCTTGGAATTTCAAAGACAGTGAAATGTGGAATAAGTTAGCTATGCCAAGACATTTTATATTGAAAGCCTGAAGAACTAAGTAAAGAAAAGAAACGTTTGTATGAAAAGCCATATAACCATTACATATGTAGCTCCCCATATGTTAAATCAAAAAAGAGAAGAGAAAAAAATTAAAATTCTTATAAGAAGTTCCATAAGTATTTAATGCAAATAAATGGATGAATTATTAGATTGACAGAGATATATGGAATAGTCACAAAATATGCTCCTAAAATGCTACAGCTGTTGCTGTTTCCACTTTTCCTAATTTGGTAATACCAAAGGAAGTTAATTGTTATTTGTTAATATATGTCATCTTTTATGCAAAAAGTTATCAGATAATTTTAGGGAACAAATTATTTCATGACATTTGTGTTGTCACTTATGCTTCTTTCCATTGCTGATGCATAGGATGTGTCCAAGGCAAGTGTCAGCATAATCATGACAACCCAAATTGAAATAGAAAAAATTATGCCACCTTATTTTTTGTCCAATAATGGATTTTTTATTAACACACTTGGCAGTGATCTTGCTGAAGGTGGGAAGCATACTAGAACTCCTGTTTTTTTTTCAAATTGATGAAATATATGAAAGAGTAGATAGTGACTTGGGCAGAGGTGGGTGGCTGATATAGGCACATTTTAAACAAATACAGTGGTATTTTTTGGCTATCTTGTATTCCACCACAGCTTAAAACATGAGGAGAGACATTGCCTAAGAAAGAATTACACCAAAACTAGTATATATGTGACAGTAAAAGCACTTTGTAGATTATGTGGTACGTAGTTGCTCAATATGGGCTTTTATGTCTTTTTTTCCTTTTTTTAGAAGATGGAGTTTGAACTCCACCTAAAGAAAATTCAATATTTTTGCTAAAACTTTACATATATTTCATATATTTGCTTTCCTTTGATTTTGGAAAGGAAATGTGAAAAAATAGAGAAGTTACTCTTGCTGTACTATACATTAAAATATATAATTTTAATAATTTCCATAACTGGTGCTGGAATCGAGGCAGATCAATGTAATAAGCTAGAAGACCCAGAAACATCCAAGTATATATAAGATTCTAATATATGATAAAGGTGCCATTTCAGCCATTTCAAATAAATAAGAAAAGGTGGGAAACCACTTGAGAAAAAAAAGGTTAGATCCCTACCTCATGCCATGTAGCAAAATAATTTCCAAATGGACTAAAACTTAAATATAAAAAAAAATGAATCCCTGAAATACTGGAAGAAATATAATGACTATATAATTTTGAGGTGGGAGATAGGAATTTAAAACATAACAAATAACAAAGTTATTAAAATTAGCCATGTTTTTTAAAACAAGACAAATTTAGTGAGAAAAGTATTATTTTACATTTTTTGCAAATCTCTTTAATATCTAACTTAATAGAAGACAGCTGGATTCTCATTTTTGCTTCTGCATTTATTTGTGGTGATATCATATGTCATGTAGCTTCTGGAAAACTCCACCATAAACTCGTGAGAGAATAGAAGTGGAATAAAAGTGGAAAAGATACATCTTAGCATTATTATGAAAATGATTTTTTTTTCTTTTTTTTTTTTTTAAAGATTTTATTTATTTATTCATTTATCCCCCCCTTGCTGCTTGTGCTCGCTGGGTCAGCTAACCACGCCTTGCGGGCAGGCCCGCCCTCACCAGGAGGCCCCGGGAACCAAACCCGGGGCCTCCCATATGGTAAACGAGAGCCCTACTGATTGAGCCACAGCCGCTTCCCATGAAAATGATTTTGATCTTTTAGGTCTCTGGAACACCCAGGGGATCTTGAACCCCACTTTGAGAACTATTGTTATAGGGCAATGAAATGCAATGCAACTCTTTAAATTGATTGTATTGCTGAGGGACAAAACTCACTGACATTGCTATAGAAAAGATTCATTTGCATTATTTGTGGTTTCCTATAAGTTATCAGTTGCCTATACTTATAGAGTTGTACAATATAGCCAGTCTGTTGATAGCCAAAGTTGTACACTCTTTAAAAACCTGATAATTCCCCAAAAGGTCCACCAGAAATCGGCCAGCACCCCAGCGAAAGGACACCCTGGAATATCTTCTACCTATTTCTCAGTCTATCCTTTCCTCCTGGCCACCAGCTTCCATATTAAACATGCTGATAACTGGTTCATGAACAGTTCGGCAAATCTCAGAATGGTAAACAATGAGAAGAAATGGAAATTGAAACTCCTTTCAATGTAGTCAGTGTAATTATTCTGTTTATACCTCCAAACTTAGGTCCTCACAAAACCCCCTACTTCCCAACTTCCACCTTTCTTTAGAATCCAGTTTCCCTACTGAAATCTTTTCTCATGTTTCTTATTTTAATGCATTTTTCACTTTTTTGGGGGAAACCTCACCCCTTTCCTCAGCAGGGGAAATATTCTTATGTCCAGCAAATCAAGTGGCACCTCTGGCTTTGGTCTAACGTTTATGATGACTTCTTTTGTTCAGGAAGTTGAGATGCCCTCGAGTTCCATGATTGAAAGTAAATATGATTGTTTCAAATCAGGTTCAGTATGGACTCCAGAGGAATCATGGCTTCTTTTCATCCTAGGTCACCTATTAGGTAAAGATTATTGAAGTGGGCACTGAGATTACAAAATCAAACCTCAAATATCCATACAGGCAGACCTATGTCTGTGCTGTACGTACGGACAAAAGGGGAAAAGCTATTTTACCTTTTATTTATTTATTTATTTTTCTTTTAGCTTAACTTTGGCCTGTCCTTTTCAGACCTTCACCATTATTATGCTAAAAGGCATTTGACCCTTTCGTACCCCAAATGGAATTAATGCTATTACTACAGACATCATACTAAGCGTAGGTGGCCTCACCTCCATTGCCCTTTCTGAGAGCAGCAACTCCAATAAAAGTCTTTATGATTCAAGGCATCCTCTCCTAAATGTTGGTGTTTGATGGTGGGCAGTGGAGGTGGGGAGGATTCTAGTTAGTATACAGAACATGCATAAAATCATACCAACAAGGTAGAAACGAGTGGGACTGAGCAGCCCAAACGTTTGAAAATCCACTGCTTTATTTTGTGATTGTTTATTGGGGTTCCTGGGCCAAGACAGTGAGTATTCTCTCTACCAATAATCCTAGGAGGTTATTAATTCTGAAAACTGACCTTGGGACTATGAGATCTAGTTCTTCCTTCATATTCTTTGTCCCAAACTAGAGTTGTGAGGAGGTCAAAGTGTGGTTCTAGAGATAGGAAATGAGCTAACTTTAAGCACAAGGAGCAAGCTTTAATGAGTTGCACCACAAAATCTCCATTTTTTTTTTTTTTTGAGTGAAGGCAGAAATGGCAACAAGGTGAAGTTTTTAGTTTAAATCAGGGTCAAGAAACTATAACTGATGGGAAAAATCTAACCTTCTGTTTATTTTTATACAGGCTATGAACAAAGAAAGTTTTTTCTATTTTTTAATGGCTGAAATTAAATAAAAATAATAATATTTCATGAAACATGAAAATTATATGAATTTTCCATATATGTATAAATAAAATTTAAATTCCAGTATGTATAAATAAAATTATATTAGAATATAGTAATACTTGTTTACATATTTTATATGGCTGTGTTGGGCAGAGTTAAGTAGATGTGACAGTAACCTTATATAAACACTATCATCATTTCACAATCCTGCTTGGTACATCACAAATCACAGTGCTGCGGTTAAAACTCAACAGCATTTCAAGTACCATACACATTTATATATATCAGTACATAACCGTTAAATCAAAACAAGAAAATAAGGGAAAAGTGGACATCAAAAGTTGTGCTTTTATGGCACAGTGGAGTGTGGCTTATTTTATTATTGAATTAGACAGCAAAGCATTAATATGCAAATGACTATAAGGTAATTGACATTAACATTACCCTTGCATATCCTTAAGATACAAAGATACCACATACATTGACATACCAGATTTAAAGGAGAGAAGGGGGTCAGAAAAATTAATTTATAGTAGGACAGGGGTTCTTAACCTTTTTTGTTCCATGGAGTCCTCTGTCAGTCAGGTGAAATGAATACCACTGTAATTTATTTTGTTGCATACATTCATAAGTGAAGGAAATGCTAGATTTCAGTTAGAAGTCAGAGAAAATAAAGACAGTAAATTGATTTTTTTCAGTTCAAGTTCATGGACCCCTGGTTAAGAACCCCTGTTGTAGGATATTTCATCACAGCAGAATTTCCTCAGAAAAAAGAAATGAACATAAGGTAACAACCAAAATAAGTATCTAAGTGGCTCATTTGTTAGACAAGCAAGGAAAGTCATTTACCAACAATGAATTAACTAAACCATGTTTGATTGCTGCAGAAAATAAATATGTCTAGAGAAAATAAATTTGTTTAAGATTATGTATAGCCTTTCAACAAGAATAGTTGTTCACTCAATCCATTCAGGACATTGGAAGCAATTTTACCAGTCAAATAAAAAATGAAGCAAAGAATTTTTTAGTGATTTTCCTTGGTTCTTGATGAATTAAAAAAATGCTACCAATACTGTTCATTTGTTGTTGTTTATATGGGGAAACAATGCCAAGTTTGAAGTAAATGAAGAATAAATTCTATAAACAGTCTGCATAGAATAATTACAGGAGAGAATTTTTTCAAAAATATTGAGAAAACAATTATCCAGTACAACCTGAAGTGGAATCTGCTAAGATGTGTTACAATCGATGGTGGGAAAAATGTGTGAACAGAAAATAGCTTAGTTGGACAAATTTACTAAGCCTGAAGGAGAGAAATGTCCCTCAAGCACTATTACTGAACACTAAATAGCTTTGTAAATTTACTTTTGCTGCAGACTTTATGATATTTTTTAATGAATTCAGCCTAAAATTACAAAGAAATAGAGAGTTTATATGAGAAACTTACAATTCCATAACATCATTTTAACAACTAATGTTTTTTGAGTCAAAAGTAATTTCAAACTACTTTATATACTTCATGTGCTGTCAAAATTAAAGCAAGAATTTCCATTCCCCTACAAATTTGCAGTGGATATATTTTCTGAGCTCAAACTGCAGTTCCAGCAAACTGCAATGCAAATTGAGAGGCAATTCTTTATTTCAAAATCCATTTAACTGTGAAAGTGAGAAGATTTCACCTAACCTTCAATTGGAAGTAATTAATCTGAAATGCAATGACATGCTAAAAGACAAATGTCAAGACAATAATCTAATAGACTTTCAAGCTTTAAATATGATCAATTAAAATCATATACTCATGGACTGATAACAGTACTTAGTAGTACTGTCTGTGTGAAAAGATACTTTAAAAGACAAAGTACATAAAATCTTATAGATCAACATTAACAGATGAATATTTGTCATTGATTTTGATGCTAGGGAACACTACCTTCAGTTAAGCAAGTGTTTCCCCCTTGCCCTCAAAGAAGAATCTTCTTCTTCTCATTAGTGAGCCTGTATTACAAAATATTGTACTCAGTTATATTATATTTTAATTTCATCAATTAAAAAACATGTGGAAATTTATTTTCTCTCTTGTTATATAAGTACCTACATAATATCCTTGATTTTACCTCTTGGCCCACAAAGCCTAAAACATTTACTTTCTGGATCTTTACAGAAAAAAAATTGCTGATCGCTTATCTGATGAAGTAAGCTTGAATTCTGATTGCACCAGCAGAATGCAGACATTACCAATGGCAGGAAGAAGGTGCTGGAGGCCACACAGACCAGTGCAGGTGGGGTAGGAACTGTCTTGACCCTGCAGATAAAAAGAATGGCTGCAAAGGGTACATTTGAGCTCCTCTTCTCCCAGAAAATAGCAGAGGCCACTATGTGGACTGATTTTCCTATAATCAAAAATTAGCCAGGAATTTGGGGACAAACTTTGACCAAAGAATCCATTATGAAAGACTGTACTAAGAAATTGCACAAAGAAATGTAACATTATTTTATCCTCGAAGTTGCACCAGACAATGATTATACACACATGGAAAAAAATTTTGAAAGGTATTCACCAACATATTAACATGGCTCATCTTTGGGTGATGGGGGCAATAATAGGTTATCTTACATTTTTTCTTTTCTCTCTTTATTTTTTCCCTGAAATTTAGCAGTGACAATTGCTACTCTACTACTTTTCTCTTTTTTCCTGACTTTTTCCCAATAGTTACTATATTTTACTTATTTAAAAATTCACATTTTCCAAAATCACCTCTCATTTTAAGCAACTGTCTTATTGATTAATGTTCCAGAATCATCCTGGGAGAAGGCCAAATGCTTACTATTTATTTTCAAATTTCTTATACAGAGAGAAGATTGTGGTTGAAAAGAAGAGAGGATTACTAGGCTAGATATCTTGTTTGCCCTGCACACACTTTCTTCCACTTTATTTCTCCAAGAAAACAAGATTCAAAACAATTAGAAAACTTCTCAATTACAGACTAGGAAATAATATTCTTGGGTAAATGAATATACCCATGTCATTAACAAACACAAAAGGCACTATTGGTACTAAGAAAACATGAGATTGTTTTCTCTTAAAAGTTAAGATATATTTTAGCAAACTAGAGAAGGAGAATTAACTGGCCACCTATCAGGACAAAAAATACACTTTTTGTGGAATGCAAATTTACTTCTCTGTGCATCCATTTAAAAAATGTCTTATTTTAAAAGAATCTAATTCATTTACATCATTCAGGCTTGTTCACAGCCTTGATAATTATGAATTCCTCTCAGATTATAATTTCATAGTGTATCAAATGCCTTCCACATGCTAAGACAAGATAACATATATAACTGTGGGCCTAAAATGCATCAGGTTCTGATATAAATCACTTATCCTAGACATTTTTTAGCAGCAGAGCCAGGGATAACCAAGCTGTCATGCCTGAGGATATAGAGGCACTATCATTTTTCCTTCCAGGGATTTTCCATTTGTTTCCATAGAGTTATATATTTGTAGGTAAACTGTATGTTTGCAATAAACAGCTGTTTATGTTTGTTTACCCATTGACATAGAGAAAACTAGAAATTGTGCAGAATTTCAATGTTAGGAGATGACACTGGCCAATGTGGGTATGATTAAAGCACATTGTAGGTGCCTAATAAATTGCATGTATAAAATCATGAGTTTGCTTTTTCTGAAATTGAGGTCAACTTCAAATGTGTTCTTATTGGCTTCCTATGTTTTCAGGAAGAAACAAAAGAGAGCTGGAGAAAATCTGAACAAGGACTGCTAAAATAGTTTTTTACTTCATTTTACCAATGTTTTGGAAAAAGACTTAGATTTTGTGCAGACCAGTATGAAAAGCTTATGTCTGGTCTGAACATAATCAAACCAGGAAAAGAACCACTTTCCACTTACTAGTTATTTGTCAAAGTAATCAAAAAGGTGATATTTACCATTCCTAACTCTTCTTCAAAAGTGTGGAAAATCTTAGAATAGATTTTCATGTAAAGGAGGTGCAGAATTACCAGTGCTTTCTTTCTGCCAGCATAACTCTTGGAGGTACATTTAAGTCTGCTCTAATCACCAATTGTTAGCTGACAAAGTGGGCTATGAACTAATGAGTTTAAACATGATGTTTGTTAATGTATATAAAGAAAAAAAATGAGACCAAGTCAAAGTTAGTCTTTATCACTTGTCTGGCAATCAATTGCAAGACTTCTATGTCAGAATGTTCCTTTTACATACATAGTATTTGCTTTTATATATTTTATAGAATACCAAGATGTGTACTGAAAATGGCCTGACATCATTCTTTTTCTTAGGTTTCATAACTTTTTAAAGAGTAGTTCACTTTTTAAAAACTATCATTTCTTTATGACATTTTATTTCATTTTTCTACAAATTAAGTCTTTCCTTTCTATTTAGGGTCAACACAATGAAATCACATGATAGTCACAGAAAGACGGCTTTCCTGACAATGAGAAATATACAAAATCACATTTGCTTATTAAATCTTTTGCTCTGCTTCATAAAATACTTAAAGGCATTATCCAATTATTATTTCTTTTAAGAACAGCCTTTAGAATATGGAGTTTAAATAGTCATTTGCAGTAAATAATGAAAAGAAGGCCATGGATTGTAAGTAGATCTAGATTTGAATTTGAAACCATAACTCTCAACGAACTTTAAGGTCAAATTTGTGATAATAGAAGTACCCTCCACAAGCAGCATGAAAGATAAGGTTGTAAAAGAAGTGAATGGGGTTGGGGTGTATGGGGGGTGGGGGAGAGGACAGTAGGACAGAGAACATCACTAGTACACACTATGTGCTGTGGAACCTTGAGGGGAGAGATACAAAGTAAATAATCTGGCTCCTTGGCTGTAGAAATTTGTTTGGCAAATTTTTATCAAACTGGATTTGGTAAAGGCTTCTCCTTCATTTCTCCCTACATCCACTCAAGTTACTAGATTCTGATGGTTCTCCTTTAAAATTACTTCTTGGATATATAAAGAAATCCTTCAGCTGAACAACAAAAAGACAAACAACTCAATTAAAATGGGCAAAAGTCTTGAACAGACATCTCTCCAAAGAAGAGACCCAAATGGCCAGTAAGCACATGAAAAGATGCTCAACATCATGAAGCCATCAGGGAAATGCAAATACAAAACCATAATGAGACACCACTTCACACCCAACAGAATGGCTGCTATTTAAAAAAATAGAAAATAACAAGTGTTGGAGAGGATGCAGATAAATAGGAGCACTTATTCATTGCTGCTGGCAATGTAAAATGGTGCAGCCGCTGTGGAAGACACTTGGGCATTTCTTCAGAAAGCTAAGTATAAAACTAATGTTTGACCCAGCAATCCAATTACCAGGTTTATACCCAAAAGAATTGAAAGCAGGGATTCAAACAGCTATTTTCACACTGGTATTCATAGTGGCATTATTCACAATTGCCAAAAGATGGAAGCAACCCAAATATTCATCAACTAATGAATGGATTAATAAAATGTGGCATATATGTACAATGGAATGTTATTCAGCCAAAAAAAAAGGATTAAACACTGATACATGTGACAACATGGATGAACCTTGAAGACATCATGTTGGTGAAATAAGCTAGACACAAAAGGACAAATATTGTTTGATTTCACTAATTTGAAATGATTAGAATAAGCAAACTCATAGGGTCAGAATCTAGAATATGGGTTATCAGGGGATGCAGTGGGGATAGAGAATGGGAAGTCAAGTCTTAAAATATACAGGGTTCCCAGGTCCTATATAAGGGGGGATAGCCCCAGAGATTGACACCTTATCAGTGGGCTCTACTTTGGAATCTGTGCTCCTGAGAGTGACAGAGTTGGACTCAAATAAGTCCTACCTGCACATGGTCCATCAGTCCCTTCTATTCAAACCTATATGTGAGGCTGGGGTTTGTAGGTGTACTTCCAGAGACTGGAGCCTCTGGCCTGCCTGTGTGCCAGCCGTGCCTGGAATCTCAGTGGAGCTGCAACTTCTACTCTACAGCTCAATGGACTCACCCAAGTCACCTGGTGAGGAGATGATGATGATGGACAATGGCCATCCCAGGGAATGGAGAGAGCTTGCAGCTGAAGGCAGGATAATCCCATCCATTGTATCCATGGGATATAAGCCCACTCTCACTTGGAGATGGAGTGGACATCACCATTCCAGTCCCCTCAGGATTGGGGGAAGAGCTATGGACTAGAGTGGACTTAATGGTATTCTGTTGTAGATATATTGGGATTCAAGCAATGGAAGAAATTATAACAGTGAGGTGAAGCCAGTGGCCACTAGATGCTTTTGGGGCAGGGAGGGGAAGGGCAGTTCTAATACAGGGGCTTTTACAGGACTTGGGGATTGTCCTGAGTGACGTTGTGGCAATGGATATAGACCATTTTACATCAGCGTATACCATGCAGAACTGTGTGGGAGAGAATGTGGTCTACGATGTGAACTGTGGTCTATGCTTAGTGGCAAAGCCCCAGGAGGTGTATATCCATTGCAGGTGATGTGCCACACTAATGAAAAATGTTTATGTGAGATGTTATGGGAGGTATGGGAGGTGGAGATCATGGGAATCCCTGTAATTTTTGTGTAACATTTATGTAATCTAAGCATCTTTTAAAATATATATGAAAAAAAAATAATAACATTTATGTAAGCAAATGCACATATATGCATATATATCTATATATCATTTTACAGATATTGGTTTGTATTGTGAAAAATTTGATTTTTACCCACAATGAAACATATATATATACAGGGTTCCTATTTGGAATGATGTAAATGCTTTAATAATGGATGGTGATGATGGTAGCACAACATTGTGAATACAATTAACAGCACTGAAATATATAGTTGAATGTGATTAAAGGGGGAAATGTTAGGTTGTATAGATGATAATAAAAAATTTTAAAAAGAACCTTTTGGATAAATGGATAAACAAATAACTGTATTAGTTAATAAAGGGATGGATGAAAGGAGGAGTGAATGAATGAGTGAAGAATGGCAGCAGAAAGTCCTTTTACTTTTGTTTCTCAGGTGATTGGGACACGCTGCATCCTGATTCTGAGAGATCTGTTCCTAGTGTGGGTGTTGGGTGGGGGCCACCAATCAGAATGTAGCTTTTGGAAAAGGGAGATTATTTGACTCAGGCTGGTTATCTGGTCCTCCATTTTAAAGAACAGTAAGGGAGCTTAAAGGAGGCATTACTGAAACTCAGGGACTAGTTAGCAGGGCTTATCCACGGTACCCAGAGCACAATGTCTTGCTATCTATTACTTCACCTCAAGGGCCACCCAATGGTGAGTGGAGTTTCCTGATACACTTCCTAAATTGGTCTGTGTGTGGTCACTAGGGGACAGAATGGCAAGAAGGTAGAGAAGAAAAGGGCAGGAGACACAAGGCAGATTCCAACCAAATTAGTCTAATTTCAGCCACTCTTCTTGCTTTGCCAATATCTTAAGCGATGTCTATCACTACGACTTTTTTCTTTTCTCTTTCTTTTTCTCTCTTCATTTTTCACAATTTTTAAGTTACTATGGGACTTATAATGGCATAGAAATGTCTTTTTCTTTTCTTTATTTTAGTTTTTATTGTTTGACACATGTCTAATTTGTTGACTATTTAATCACACAAAAACTTCTAAGTGGCTGAGTGTGGAGAGAATTGGATAGCTTATTTCACTGTAAGTTGATGGGTGAATGAAGTGTTTCTAGAATTTAACTGTCAGGTTGGATCAGATGGCTGTATTAGAATTCAGCCTCATAGATTTACCATGCTATATTACATAATTTATTTTTTCCATGTCCTGACTGGACCAGGTTTACTTAAGAGAAAATGCAAAGGCAGGAGGGACTAATTGAGTATTTAATGTGTATTGTCTTGGCTTTGTGTAAATAGTCTTTAAATAGAAGGAGAATGAAAACTATCTTACCGGGTACCCTTTAACTTTGAGAAACAATGTTGCTAAATTATTACAGTTATTTCTAGTATCTTATCAGATTTTAATTAATGTATAGTAATGGAATAGTTTATAATCCCAATGATACATACAATCAACTTTTTATCATTACCACAAATATTTCAATGACAGCTATTTTTTTATTCTACTTTTTTTCCCCTGTAATGGATTACAGGATAATTATTTGTGTTAACAAAGCCATTGGTTGATTCACTCATTAAAATAAAAAACTTCAACTTACTATTTGGTATTTAGTACCTTACACTTAGTGTCATGTGATAGTTATCTTTGCCCTTCAGACCGTCAACCTTTGACAGAATTGACTAAAATAAAAATATTTTCAGTGCAGTGCTTTTTACTCTTCTCTAGCTCCCTTTATATTTTCTTTAGCCATTTCCATGAAATGCATAGTTAACAGAATTTTTAAGAAGCTCTTTGGCCAGCAGGTGCTAGAAGCAACGGCGTCAAATGCTATCTTTTTTTTTTTTTTTAAGATCTTGAAATACTTTCTACTCAGCTGGAAGTAAGAAGAAATAGAGAACTTTAAATGTAAGTTTGAAACACAAGTGGCTTGGATAAATCAGATAAATCCCTAAACATGTGGATGCTTGTCAAATTTAGGCCCTTTTCTAGTTTTTCTCTGTTGCCTTCATGGTGTCAGTTAAAGAAAACTATTCAACGTCTGGGTAGGACCTGGATATCTTTTATATATCTATCAGGTGGAAATTAGTAAAAGAAACACATTCCATATATAACATGTTTTTGAAAGACATGTTTACAGAAATATTTTCTCTAACAGTGTCTTTTTGTGTGGAGAGAATATTCTTAAGAAAGGTAAAGGAAGTTTTGACGGGATGGGGAATGCTGGTATGACATGCGTGATACTGTTCTCTCTGGTTTATTTCACTGTCCTGTGCTTTGCTAAAACAATGTTTACTTCATTTGGGGTTTCTTATCTTGTCTTCCTCTTCCTGGCTTGGCTTTGGCTTTTAAAATAAAAATAAATAAAGGCAGAGAACAATTTTTACAAGCAAGTGTCTTACTAGAAATAACTGTAGTCTCATAAAGTTTTATCTTTTTTGATTTGTTGCAATTTGGGTAGTAATGAAAATGTAAGACAAAGCTTAACATCATGTCCCTTAATCTAAATACAGTACTTTTCTACCTACCTTCACCAATGTAACTCATATTTTTAGAGTAGATTTTAAAATGTTAGTACTTACAGTGCCTGCTAGGATTCCCCTTACAAGTTTTGTGTAGGGACAGAGACTGCATGTAGGAAACTTGGCATCACTTCTGATGTGACCGAATTAGATAGGGTGTGTCAGAATGCCCAATTACTTGAAAAGTGCTGTGTTCAAATAAATACCAGATTTGAAGATAATTCCACTGAAATCTGAAGTGCCATATTCCATATCAGATTAAAGATTATATATATAATTTAAAATTTTAAAACTGCAACATTTCAGTTCAAAAATATTTTATGGGCTAGGATTTAACTATACTTTTGGTACTTAATATCAAGTTTTGGAAAATATTATAGTGAGGTTTAAATATTCCAAATGAACTTGTACTCTGCAAACACCAACTGGGCCACCAAGAACATGCTGTGTTTCCTTGAAATGTGTTGTATTTTTACATCAAAGAAATTTTTAAAAATACGATACGCTGCTCCTCATAGTGAGGGAAAAATCTTGTCCCTTTTGTGTGGACAATATTGAGAAAATAATATTAGAACTCTCTTAACATGTTAAGCTAATGTTTGATAATTTTATGAAAGATATGTGAGATATCTACCTTATAAATACAATGTAAATAGGCTAATTTAAAAATTTAAGAAAACCTTGTTTGTATACTAAGGAGAAGTTGAATGGCCTAGGAAACTTGTTAAGTTTCTTGAAACTAGCAATTTCTTGGCTAAAAACAACGTGCCACTTGAGGCCATTCCTTCCAACTGAGTCACTAACTCAAGGACAGAACTTGGCATTTAAATGTCAGTGGAGATGTAACTCTCTGACTGTGATTCTTATTTTCATGATACAGTCTCGTGTTTTGGATACTCTGTTCTTATAAAATGCATATCAGGCTTATTTATTACAATCTGAGAATGCTTTAAGAGCAAATTTTGTGTCTAATTAAAATTTATATCTCACCAAGTTCCTCAATTTAGCAAGGACTAATTAATTGTCTGTTGAATTGAGTTCATCTAAAGTATCCTATCTTCTGTCCTTCTAATTTCACATTTTGATTTCTAAAATGTGATCTTCATTGAGTGTCTCTGCAATAGAGCACTACTCACTAACTTTTGCACCACTGCAGGAGCAGACTGGTATAAGAATTGCCCATTCGATCCTGAATCAGAAGTGAATAAACAGTAAAAATTTGAAAGCTTCAGGAAGGGGTAGGTAAAAGGAATGTTCTGTCAGGGGTTTTTCAGTCTACTGGGGGATTTTGTGAAATGGAAGAGAACACAGGTTTTGAAATAAAGTAGGCTCAGTTTCTGTTTTAGTTTGCTAGGCCGCTCAAAGCAAATATCACGAAATGGTGTGGGTTAAACAATGGGAATTTATTCACTCATGGTCTTGAGGCCAGGAAAATATCCAATCAAGGCATCATCAAGGCTATGCTTTCTTCCCGAAGACTGGCTGCCAGTGATTCTTGGCTCCTCTCTTGCTTGACAAGGCACAGGCAGCATCTGTTAGTCCCTTTCTTCTCTTCTGGGTTTCACTGAGCTTCTGTCTTCCATGGCATTTTTTCTCCTTGTCTGAATTTTCTCTCTTATAAAGAACTCCAGTAATAGGATTAAGACCTATCCTGAATGAAGTAGACTACACATTTACTGAATTAGCCTCATCTAAAGGTCCTACTTATAATGGATCCAGAATGACCCACACCAAGAGAAATGGATTAAATTTAAGAACATGTTTACCTGGGGTATATACAGCTTCAAACAAACACTGTATGGACCCCAAAACAAAATGTTCTTCCTACATGCAAAATACATTCATTCCAACACAATATCCCAAAAGCCTTAAGTCATTTCAGAAACAATACTTCAATACATAGTCTCATTGAAGTAGATTGTGTGTGTGATTTGTCCTAGGGCATAATTTCCCTCAAGCTGTGGACCTGTAAAACCTAGAGAACAAGTGATCTGCTTTCAATGCGCAAAGGAAGGACAGGCATAGATAAGCATTCCCATTCCAGAAGGGAGAAATTGGAAGGCAAACAGGGTCACAGGTCCAAAATATTCTGATACACAGCGGAGCATACTCTCTTAGATTTCAAGATTTGAGAGTCATCTATAGAACAATTTTTTATCCTCCAGGCCTGATGGAGCAGTAAGCCTGTCCATTCCAAGCACTTTCCCAGTGTCCATGTTCTCTCCACACCCTGGGGTGAAGACTCCACCCTCTCTAAGCATCTGGATGACATCCAGGCTCTCCACAAGGGCTGGGGCACAGACTCCACCCTCTCAGAACAATGGGGTGGCACTACTCTTCCTGAACAATAGCATGGAAGGTCCACCCTCTCCAAGTGCCATGACAGACTCACTCTTTCCAAACACATGGATGGACCTACTCTCTTAGCCCAAGAAGATGTCTTCAATCTACCAAAAGCACGAGCAACAAAAGAAAACATGAATAAATGGAATCTCCTCAAACTTAAACACTTTTATGATTCAAAGGACTTCATCAAGGAGGTGAAAAGGCAGCTTGCTCAATGGGAGAAAATATTTGGAAACCACATAACCAATAAAGGTTTGATTTCCATTCTATATAAAGAAATCATATAACTCAACAATAAAAGAGCAAGCAATCCAATTAAAAAATGGACAAAAGACTTAAATAAACATTTCTCCAAAGCGAAAATACAAATGGCCAAAAAGCACATGAAAAAAACATTCACTCTAACAACCTATAAGGGAAATGCAAATCAAAACAACAATGAGATATCATCTCACACCACATAGAATGGCCATTACATAAAAAAAGAAAGAAAACAGAAAATAGTAAGTGCTTGCAAGGATGTGGAGAAATAGGAACACTCTTTCACTGTTGGTGGGATTGTAAAATGGTTCAGCCTTTGTGGAAGACAGTTCGGCGGTTCCTCAGGAAGCTAAATATAGAACTTCCATATGCTCCAGCAATTCCTCTACTCTAAACATATCCAGAAGAACTGAAAATTGTGATGCGAACAGACATTTGCACACCAATGTTCATAGTGGTGCTATTCACAATTGCCAAAAGATGGAAACAATATGGGTGTCCATTAGCCAATGAATGGATAAATACGTTGTGGTATATACATACAATGAAGTACTATGCTGCAGTAAGAAGAAATGAAATTGGGACCCATATGATAACATGGATGAAAATTGAAGACATTATGCTGAGTGAAATAAGCCAGACACAAAAGGCCAAATATTGCATGATCTCTCTAACATGAACTAAATATGAAGAATAAATGTATGGAGTAAAAACCCAGAGTATAGTTTATTAGGAGTTAAGAGGAGGGTTGCGAAGGAGTACTGATGCTTAATGTATGTAGAAGTTTTAATTAACTTGACTGTAAAAATGTGGAAATGGATAGAGTTGATGGTAACACATTATAGTGAGGAGAACTAATGCAGCCGGTGTATAAATGGGATTGTGGCTGAAAAAATGTAGTCTACGGATGTAAATCTCAATAGAAAGAATGCTAGAGAATAATCTAGCAACTGAATAACACAGGGAACCCAGAGATGGATGAGAATTGTGGTTTAGAGTAGAAATGCAAGAATGTCCTTCTGTGAACTAGAATGGAGGCACATCACTATTGCAGGGTTGTGGGAATGTGATGAAGCACAGGAAAAATACAATTAATGCAATCTATGGACTATAGTTAACAGAAATACTGTAATATTCTTGAATCAATGCCAAAGATGTACTGTGTCAATAATAGAGTGGTATGGGAAAAATATGCCAAATATATGCTATGGACCATCATTAGTGGTAATAGTCTGATGATATTTTCTCACAATCTGTAACAAATGTTCCACCATGGTATGGTGTGTTGGCGAAGGGGTGTTGTATGGGAATTCCACACATGTGCATGATTGTTTTGTAAGTTTACAACTTCTGTAATAAAAATATATTTTAAAAAAATAATATATATATAAAACCTGTTTAGGTCATGAAAAATAAGGAAAGACTGAGAAACTGCCAAAGACCAGAGGAGTTTAAGAAGACATGACAACTACTGTAATGTGTTATTGTGGATGAGATCCTAGAACACAAAAGGGACATTAGTGAAAATCTAGTGAAATCTGAATAAAGTTTAGTCTGGTGTTTAGTTAGTGGTAATGTACCAATGTTGGTTTTTTAGTGTGACAAATGAACCATGTTAATATAAGATGCTAACAATAGGAGAAACTGGGTGAGTGGCATAAGAAAATGCTGTTTTAGTCTGCGAGGCTGCTATGACAAATACTACACAATGTGTTGGCTTAAACAACTGGAAGTTATTGGCTCACGGTTTCCAAAGCTGGAAGACTTGCTCTCTCCTAAGGTCAGTAGCATTCTGGTTGGCCAGCAATTCCAGGGGGTCCTTGGCTTTTCCATCATATGGCAATTGTCTTTTTCTTTCTCTTCCGGGTTCCCCTGACTTCTGACTTTTGGCTTCGCCCTGTGGCTCTTTCTCATGATGTCTAAATTTCTTCTGCTTATAAAAGCCTCCAGTAATCTGATTAAGGCTCCTCTTCATTCAGCTGGGCCACACCTTAACTAAAAGTAACATCTTCAAGAGATCTTATTTACAATCGGTTCACACTCACTCACAGGAATACAGATTATGAACTTGTATTTTTTGGGGGTATATAATTCAACCTACTACAAATACTCTCCATTATCTTATGTTTGGTTTTTTTTTTGGTGTACAGTTCTGTGAGTTCCCCGCCCCACCACCACCACCGCCCACCACTCTACTGCCCCCACTCATTGTCTGTGTCCATTCGCTGGGTAATCTTTTGTGTCTGTTTCCTGCCGTCTCTTCTCATTTTTCTCCTCCATTCTCTTCACCGGGATTCGATCCTAAGCACCTCTGATGTGGGAGAGAGGCACTCTGCCACTTGTGCCACCTCAGTTCCTGGTTTCTGGTATGTCTCCTCTTGGATCTCCCCTGTGTCTCTCTTTTTGCTGCATCATCATCTTGCTGCATAGCTCGGTGGGGCCTGGCTCATTGCATGCATGTGTACAGGCCGGTGGCTCACCTGCTCGCCTCCTATTTTTTTTAATTTTTTTTTATTTTACCAGGAGGTCCTGGGGATCAAACCCAGATCCCTCCATATGGGAAGCGGATGTCCAACCACTTGAGCCACATCCGCCCCCCTCCATTATTTTTTCAACTTTTCTATAAACTTAAAATTATTCCAAAATAAAAATATTATTTTTAAAAATGGAAAAGTCTTTATCAAGACAGAGTTTTTAAATATTTTTAAAAATGTACAATCTACAATAAAGTTATAACAGTCATGACAAGTATAAGCTATTATTAAGACATATAGCAACAAATTATAAGAAGCTAAAACTTAGAAATACAGAGAAATGGGGGGAAAATGCAGCAGTCATTGAAGATATTAACACTCCCTTCTCAGTCTTTGATGTCAAATAGACAAAATTAAAGATGAAAATAATTAGAATAAAAAATTTAATACAATTGAATATTAGAGTGCTATATGTATAATTAGACTTTGCATGATACTTGGTCATACAGTAGAACATAAGAAAAACTATACATTCCCAAAAGTTGAGAGTCAATAGATGAAATTAGCTGGCTACAATAAAACTAACTGAAAAAAAAACAAATAAAAGTAAAACAAAAACATTTTAAAATATTCTCTAGCAAAAAAAAAAAATGTACTGATGTAAACATCAAGATGGTTATAATAGGATATTTTGAAAATTAAAACAATGGAAACATTAAATGTCAAAACATTTTATATGTGGCCAAAGCAGCACTTAAACAAGAATTCTCAGTTATAAATATACATTGTTTTTAATATTGAAAAGAGGTTTCTTAAAGAATGTAAATACATTCAACTAAATTTGTTTGCAAATCTAAGTGAAAAAAGGAGGGAGAAAACACAAAATTAGAAGTGGGGGAAGGGGGAATAAAGAAAGAAATATGAGCAATTACTATCAGGATCTTTACTTTCATAGATGTGAATATTTCAATAACCTGAAATATATTCTATGCAATATAAATTAGTTAAATTCACTTACAAAAATACAAAAACATAAAACATCAAATAATAGTGGTATTATTTGAAAAGTCTATAAGTGTGCCTATATAAAAAATCAGTAGTTTGCTATATATGACTCAACCTTTCCTTCTGTTCTATAACTAAATCTGAGGTTCTAGGACCAAGTAACTGGCACAAAGGTGGGGGAGGCTGATCATTGCCTATGGTATGAACTAAAGAGGATGTGGATTCCAAATACCTAGCAAAGGTGTTACCAAGTCTAAGAGAATAAGAACTGGATCCAAATAAAAGAGTATCTTAACATATAAAAAACAAAAGAGAGCCAAGAGTTTGCTTGGTAGAACTTGGAAAGATGGTCAAGAGAAAATCTCAAACAAGTGAGCAAGAGATTTTCCTACAAATGATGTTTCAAGGAATAATTAAATACTTAGAAAAAAATAAGTTATGTCTTTGTCTTATAAACCCATAAAACTTTCAAATGTGTTAAATGTGTGTGTATGTGTATCCACACATTTGTATGCATATACAGCAAACAGAAGACCATTTAAGCGAATGTCTAACTGAACTGATTTTCTAAGCATTAAAGTGATCAAAGAAATCACAAAGCTAAAGATCTATATATTTACTAATATAGTTTTTAAGACTGCATTCATATATTTGATATGCATTTGTGAGACATTACTGATTGCCAGGCACTGTGTAGGCAATAGAAATATAAAGATAAGCAGAAACAAAGTCTCTACTTTTATGTAGCTTATAATCTAGTTGGATGAGGGCAGAATAGGATCAAATATTAAGTAATTATTTAATTAATTAATTAAAGAATCATAGAACTAAGTGTAAAATTAAAAATTTGACAGATGATTTAAAGTGAGGCATGTGGTGTTATGATACTATAAAGTGTGGATATTTGACCTAACTTGAGGAATCAGAAATGGTCTACTTGAGAAAGTAATGATTGCGCTGAACTCTGAAGGATGAGTAGGAAATATGTAGGTGAACGGGTGGTAGTTCATAAGAGTGTCCGCAACCTTTGACTCTTGCTTTCAATCCAGTCACCACCTGGACTTTCCAGGAATATTTATGGTGGGGAGAAGGGAAAAGGGGCAACATGGTTCATTGAAAGCATAAAGAATATTAAAACAGAAACCCAGTATTTGAGAATGAGAACAAATAGAATTAATAAATCAACTCAAGGTAATTTTACATATTTAATCAGGCAAGCAAAGTAGGGAAGGTGAGGATATTTGGAGTGCAGAGATCAAGGGTCAGAGGACAGAGAGTTATGTGACAGCCATGGGGGCATCATAAGAGAAGTTAAAGATATTTTTTAACCTTAACACAATAGTCAAACATTAGAGTTCCATGAGAGTTGGAGCAGGATGTTATGTGAAATGGGAAATCTAATCAGATTTTCATATTGAAAAGAATGATAAGGCTTCAGTGTGGAAAGTGGAAGATTAATTAGGGAAACCACAGTAATGATTCGGACAAGAAAGTATTGTGGCTTGAATGAAGGATGTTGCAGTGAAGATGAAGAAAAATGGATAGAAGTAATAGATATAAGGAAGGTAAAATTGACAAGATTTTTTTCATAGATCAAAAAATGGAGATCACAAGTTTGGTTTTAGATGTGCTGAGTATGAAGAGTAACCCATCAACTATCATTGCGTAACAAATGACCCCAAAATTTAAATGGCATCAAACAGCATTTTATTTTGCTTTAGATTCTGTGGTTATTCAGATGAGGTACAGCAAGGATGGCTTCTCCTTGCTCTACAATCTGTGAGGTCCTCAGCTGGGATGACTCAGAAGCTGGGAGTTACTCTAGAGTTGAGGGGATTCAAATTTTCTGGCAATGTCTTCATTCACTCACAAGTATGATTCCAATGCTAACTGTTATCTGGGACCACAATTGGGGCTGTTGACCAGAGTACTTAAATAGAGCCTTACCAAGTGGATAGACTTCTTTAAAACATAGCAGCCTCAAGGTAGTCAGACTTCTTACCTGATGACACAGAGCACCAAAAGAAAATCTTCTAGCAAACAAGGTGGAAACTTCTTCACCTTTTATGACCTAGCCTTAAAAGTCCTGCAGAATCATTTCTGCCACATTTTTTATTGATTATAAGCAAATCACAAGTCCTCCAAATTCAAAGGAAAGAAAAATAGATCCACCTCATGATGGAAAGGATGTCAAATAATGTGTAACCACAAAATTATTTACATTCTTTCCATGTGCAAAATACACTCACTTCCTTCAAAGATCTCTGATCAGTCTTTTCTCATTAAGGCATCAGGTTTAGGCTCAAAGTATAAATTAAGCAAAGCTAATTGTCTAGCTAGAGATGAGGCTCCTCACTGTAGCTCTTTGGGAAGCTCTTCAAATATGTTTCTCTCAGTGGAAGAACTGTGAAATAAAGATAAGTTATATGCCCTCCACATATCCAACATACAAGCATAGGATAACTGCAATAGAAAAATTCAAAACGGGGGAAAATAAGAGGTACAAAGAAGTCAATTGTCCATTAAAATTTTGAAATCTAGCTTGGAACATGTTGCCATTCCCTGGATTAAGACTCAATATTACTCCCTAGGAATTGTTCTCCATGCCTTAGCGCTCCTCTGGGTTTTTGGTTTTGCCTCTGGATCATATTTTTCTTTCCATAAAAAGTGACATATGTTTACAGTTGAGTAATTTTCATTGTCTATTTCCTGGCCACAATAGTTGAGGGATCCAAAGGCCTTTCTTAATTGTGTACTGTCTTTGCCTCTTTTAGTCCAAGCTGATGCAATTCTTTTTAAACCTTTATGGACTTCCTTTTAATCAATTTACTTCTACTTTCTAATGAGTTAAATAAAAGCCATGCAAATATAAATTTTCAAGACTTGTCCCTTTCTATTTTGAGCTCCCTGAGCTGGAAATGTAAATTTGTGAATCTTCAATGTAATAGATAGTAATTGGAGCCACATGTGTGGTTGACCCTGAATAAATACGGATGAGAAAAATGTTTATGAACAAGACAATGTTGTCAAGAAAAATTAACAGGGAATGGATGTCGCTCAGTGGCTGAGCATCTGCTTCTCATGTACAAGTTTTAGGAGGCCTGGTACCACCTAAAAAAACAACAAAATTAAAGGGCAAGTACAAATTAAGTCATTTATATTTCCAATGGATATCATAGATCAAGATTTGATATCCTCAATATATAAAATGCTCTTACAAATGAAATGAAAATAGTTAACATCTTAGAAGAAAAATAATCAAAGGACATCACATCTATATTACCCAGACAATGAAATATAAATGTCCCATAGCAAGCTATCAGTGACCTGTAAATTTAGAAAAGTGAACTATCTTTTTAAAAAAAACAATCAAAATTGGAAAAATCTCTTCTGAAAATATAAAACTCAAAACCAGTAAGAGTGATATTAGAATGGTACTCACATACACTACTGGTAGGGCTGTATTTTGATACTAGAAAGCAATGTTTTGGCAATATATATAGTAAGCACTTAGAAAATTTATTTACTCAGTAATTCCATTCCTAGAAATATATCCTAAAAACTAAATTTAGAAAAATAGTTAAAAATTTATGACAAAAATGTTCATTGAAGCAACATTTTTGTATGAGGATGTTAATTGAATCATCATTTTTAATAAAGAAAAATCAGGAACAGTCAACATTTTCAACAATACAGAAATGGTTAAGTAAATCACAAGACTTACATAGGATTAAGAATTAAAAGGCTACTAATAGTTATGCTTTAATTAAATAGAAACCTTTTCACAGTATGATGCTAATTGAGAAAACAAGACTTGAAACCATGTAAAATATGATTCCAATTTAGTTTAATATATAAATATTAAAACGCCAAAGGAAATATATAAAAATATTAATACCATTTTTCTGTGTGATGCAAATGTGGATGATTTTTATTTTCTCCTTTATTCTGCCCAGTTATTTTCTCCATTTTCTCACAATAAGCATGTATTATTTTAACAGAAAACAATAAGAGCGATACAAATGAGCTCCAAAGATGTGATATTTAAAGGCTTTTCTTTGAGTGATTGCTTAAGCAAAGATTTCTTAGAAGTAAAGTCCCTAAGAAAAAGTGGACATTCCCAGATGGTGGAATAAAAGTAAAAATCTGGCAGATCTTGCTCAAAATCATTTAAAGAAAAACAAGCAAAGCTGCTTTGTTTGAAGACAGAATCAGGACCTGGAGCCTGCTAGCCTTTACCCACACTTGTTGCCCACCCTTCCCCCAGAGGTCCCTGAAGCAGGCTCTGAAAAAGGCTTAGGTCTAAGAAACAGTCTAAAAGTCCAGAAAATCATATCCTCCTGTAAGATTTATCATCAGGTATGATGGGGTAGAAAGATGGCAAAATAGGAAGCTCCAGGAACCAATCGCTCCACCAGAACAATGATTGAACTGGCAGGAACTATCTGAATCAACTATTTTGAAACTCTGGAGTCTAGTAGAATGCTGTGTGGCATCCACGGAAAAGTGGGAGAAAGAGGTGGTGAATTGCAGTAAATAACATGCAGCAGCTTCCATATACCAACCTCATAGCAGGAATACAGCTCCTGGTACAGCTTGCTGGGGCCAGAGTGAGATAAAAAGATGTAGTTCTTCAAGATCTGGGGGTATGCCATCCAACTGCAGCTCACTGCATTTGGTCAGCTTCTTCAGATCACTGGGGACCCAACTCTGAGGGTGGCCATTGTTCCAAACTACCTCAGGCAAAAGCGGTGGAGGAATTTTGAAGACAGTGCTCTCCCTTAAAAGTGTGAAAAACAGTGAACTGGCTGCATTAACTGGGCAAATAGTGAATCAAGGAAATACAACTTCAAAAAGTCATAAGAGAAGCCTCTGGTGCCCTTGATGGCCCTCCTTTACCACCCACCAGTGCAGTTTGGAGTGGCCTGCACTCTCTTTGTGGATATCTGGCCTTGGCTATGGCTGGGAAAGACTGACTTAGGAAACTCCTCTCAGGCTCACCCCCATGCCACCGAATTTGCCTTCCAGGCAAAAAAGCAGCTTGGGTCAGCTAAAGCAGTGTAGAAAACAATTAATTCAAACAACCTTGGGCAAAGGCTTAAATGCCTTTAATAGAGCGCCCTAGAGAGGGAGAAAGTACATTCCATAGGGAGTAGAGGGAGTATTCAAATTCCTATGGCTACTAGTAAGCACAAGCCCAGGACAAGGTACAGTCTCAGAAAAGACAGGAAGATCCCTGTACTTTACATCCACCTCAGAATGACCTTCTTGGTAAGAGGGCTAAACTCTGAAGGAGAGCACTGGCCAAGCAAAGCCAATTTGCAAAGACTGTGAAAGGAGATTTTTGCTTTGGTTTGTTTGGTTTTGTTAGCTCCTGGCACTCAAGGAAATCTCTGTTATAACAGCAACTAGATATAAACTCAAGAAACAGAGAGCTCAGAGACCAGATCCCAGAATTAAAACTTTAAAATATTGAAGTGGACAGTGTGCAATAAAACAAAGAAAAACGAAATGATGGCCCATCTAGAGGAAGATGATAAAAATCCAGAAAACATCAATGAAGAAGACCATACTGTGCATAAACCACACTTAAATACAAAGAAATAACTAAAGGATATTAGGAAAACAATTAATGAATGATATGAGAATCTCAATAAAAGAAATAGAAATTTTTAGAAAGGAGCCAAATTAAACTACTGGAATTGAAGGCCACAATAACTGAAATGAAAAGGTCCCTAGAGGGTTTCAACAGCAGCTTAGAGCTGGCAGAAGAAAGAATCAATGAACTTGGAGACAAGACAATTGAAATGAGTCAGGCTGAGGAGCAGAAAGAAAAAATTAGAAAAGCCAAAAATAGTTTAACAGACCTGTGAGACACCATCAAATTTATCAATATATATATTAAGGAGTCCCAGAAGGAGACGAAAGAGATAAAGGGGCAGAAGAATATTCAAAGAAATAATGACAGAAACTTGCTGAACTTTGCAAAAGAAATAAATATGCACATCCAAGAAGCTCAATGAAAACCAAATAGAATAAACTTAAAGAGAATTACACCCAGACACATAGTAGCCAAGCTGTTGAAAGCAAAGGACAATTTAGTTCTGAAAGGTACAAGAAAAAAGCAACATTATCTACAAGGAAGTCCTAATAAGATCAAATGTTGATTTCTCACCAGAGGTATGGAGACAAACAGACACTAGGATAAGAGACTTAACCTGCTAAGAGAAAACAATTTCTAGCCAAGAATTTTATATCTGGCAATGCTATCTTCCACAAATGAGGGCGGGAATTAAAGCATTCCCATATAAGCAAAAGCTGAGGGAGTTTGTCATCATTATACCAACCCTACAGGCAATACTAAAGCAAGTTCTTCAGACTGAAAGGAAAGGACTCTAGGCAGAGGATCAGGCAACAGAAAGCAACAAAGACATTTGGTAAAGGCAACCATATGGGTAACTATAAATGCAAGTACTATTGTATTGCAATTTTTTTGATATGTAGCTTGACTTTAGACTTCTTACACTTTCAAAAAAATGCAAATTCATAAATAGTAACAATAAATCTATGGTTTGGGAAATACAATGCATGAAGATATAATTTGTAACAAATACAACAAGAAGGTGGAATGTGGTGTTTTGAAACTGTATGTGCCCCAGAAAAACATGTTCTTAAAGTTATTCCATTCCTGTGTATATGAACACATTGTAAATAGGAATTTTGATGAGGTTACTCCCGTTAAGGTATTACACACCTCATTCAGGATGGGCCTTAGTCCTATTACTGTTGTCTTTTATAAATGGAATGACTACAGAGACAGAGAGAGAAAGCTTGGAAGCAAGTAGTTGAAATCAGTGAAACCCAGAAAAGTAGGGAAAGACCAGGAGATGCAGCCATGGGCTTTGCCATGTGACAGAGGACCCAAGGATCACTGGCAGCTGGTCTTCGGGAAGAAAGTAGTGCTTTGATGATGCCTTGATTTGGACATTTTCCAAGCCTCAAAACCATGAGTGAATAAATTCCCACTGTTTAAAATCCATTCATTTCATGGTATTTTCTTTGGGCAGCCTAAGAAACTAAAACATGATGGAGCAAAGGGATATAGGAACAGGTTATATTTAAAAAATTGAAGCTAAGGTGGTATCCAGTCAAACATGATTACTATAATTTTAGAATGTTAAATTTTAGCCCCATGGTAGTCACAAAGAAAATATATGAAAATATATTTATATTTTCAATAAGAAGGGACTTGAAATAGTACAATACAAAAAAGTCAAATAAATAAAGTAGACATTGAAGAATTGAGGGACAAAAAAAGTTATGACTTACAAAGACCATGTAGCAAAATGGCAGAAAAAAATCCAACATTATCAGTAGTTACTTAACTTTTTTTATTTTTATTTATCCCCCCCACTTTTGTTTTTGCACTCACTATCTGCTCTTTGTGTCCATTCTCTCTGTGTTCTTCTGTGTCTGCTTGTCCTCTCTTTAGGTAGCACCAGGAACCGATCCTGGGACCTTCTGGAGTGGGAGAGAAGTGCTCAATCTCTTGCACCACCTCAGCTCCCTGGTCTACTGCATCTCTTATTGCCTTTCCTCTGTGTCTGTTTTTGTTGCATCGTCTTGCTGCACCAGTTCTCCACTCAGGCCAGCACTCCATGCAGTCCAGCACTGTTGCATGGTCCAGCACTCTGGCAAGCCAGCACTCTGTGTGGGCCAGCTCACCAAGCGGGCCAGCTTGCCTTCACCAGGAGACCCCAAGAATCGAACCCTGGACCTCCTATATTGTAGACAGGAGTCCAATTGCTTGAGCTACATCTGCTTCCCATGAGTAGTTACATTAAATGTAAATGGATTAAACTCTCCAATCAAAAGGCAGAGACTTGGCAGAATGGTTTAAAAAGTATGACCCAACTTCATGCTGCTTAAAGTAGACATACCTTAAATGCAAAGGCATATGTAGACTGAAAGTGAAAAGATGGAGCAATATACCATTCAAATAGTAACCAAAAGAGAGCTGGGGTAATTTTATCAATATCTGTTGAAAATGGACTTTAAGTCAAAAATAGTAAAGAAGATAAAGAAGGTAAATTCTTGTTAATTCAACAAGAAGACATATGGTATTAAATATATATTTATATTATGGCAGAGGCCCTAAATATATGAAGCAGATATTGACAGATCTGAAGGAAAAAATAGATTACTCTACATTAATAGTAGGAGACTTCAATACACCACTTTAAATAATGGACAGAACATCAAGATTAAGATCAATAAATGTATAGAAAACTTAAACAATACTCTATCCCAAATAGACCCAACAGACATATATGGAACACTTTATCTGATAACAGCAGAATGCATATTCATCCCTAGCTCTAATGCACATGGTTCATTTTCCAGGATAAATCATATGTTAAGCCAAAAAGCAAATCTGAATAAATTAAAAAATATTGAAATCATATGATGTATCTTTTCTGACAATGAATAAAGCTCGTGATCAATAAAAGAGGGATAACTGGAAAATTGACAGATATGTGAAAATTAAACAACACACTCTTAAACAACCAATGAGCCAAAAAGAAATCACAAGTGAAATTTGTAAATATCTTGAGAGAAATGAAAATGAAAACACCACATACCAAAATTTATGGAAGGCAACAAAGGCAGTGTAGAGAGGGAAATTTATATCTCTAAATGCTTACATTTAAAAAGACAAAGATAAAGAGGGGAGCAGTTGTAGCTCAGTGGTTGAGTGCTTACTTCCCATGAACAAGGACCTGGGTTCATTCTCCTGTACCTCCTAAAAAAAGATAAAGGTCTCAAATCAGAGACCTAACCTCACAACCAAAAGATCAAGAAAAGAATAGCAAACTAAACTAAAGTGAGAAGAAAGAAGGAAATAACAAAGATTACAGCACAGATAAATGAAATAGAGAATTAAAACAAAAGAGAGAACCAACAAAACCAAAGTTGGCTCTTTGAAATGATCAATAAAATTGACAAATCCTTGGGTAGACTGACAAAAGAAAAAAAGAGGATGCAAAGAACTAAAATTAGAAATGAAAAGGGGGAAATTACTACTGACCCCACAGAAATAAAATGGGTCATAAGGAGATATTATGAACAACTCTATGCCAACAATTTAGATAATCAGGATGAAAAGGGAAAATTCTTAGAAACACAAAAACTACCTACAGAAAATCAGGAAAAAAATTGAAAATCTTAACAGACCAATAACAAGTAAAATGATCGAATTAATCATAAAAAAAAAAAAATAACTTCACAAAAAGAAAAACTTAGAACCAGGTGGTTTTACTGGCAAATTTTATCAAACATTCCAAGAAGAATTAACACCAATACCACTCAAACTCTTTGAAAAAATTGAAGAGGAGGGAACACTTCTCAACTCATTTTATGAGGCCAGCATCACCCTCATACCAAAGCCAGAAAAAGATACTACAAGAAAAGAAAATTATAGACCAATATATTTTATGAATATAGATGCAAAAATCATCAATTAAATATGAGCAAACCAAATTTAGCAGCACATTAAAAGAATTATACACCATAATAAGTGGGATTTATCCCAGTCATGAAAGGATGGCTCAACATCAAAAAATAAAGTAATGTAATATACCATATTAATAGAATGAAGGGAAAATACACAGATTATCTCAACTGATGCGGGAAAGGCATTTGACAAATTCTAGCACTCCTTATTGATAAAAACACTTAGAAGATGAGGAATAGAGGGAAACTTCCTCAAAATGATAAATAGTTTATATGAAAAACATACAGTACAAAATAGTATATATGAATAATCTTATGCACAATCCCTCTAGGATTGGGAACAAGACAAGGATGCCTACTGTCACTACTGTTATTCAAAATTGTATTGGAAATTCTAACCAGAGCAATTAGGTAAGATAAAGAGAAAAAAACAAGCATCCAAATTAGAAAGGGAGAAGGAAAACTTTCCTTATTTGAAAAGGTCATGATCCTATATATAAAACATCCTGAAATATCTACAATGCTACTAGAAGTAATAATGATTTCAACGATGTCACAAGGTATAGCAACACACAAAAATCAATAGTGTTTCTATATACTAATGTACAATCTAAAAAGGAAATTTAGAAAAACATTCCATTTACAATAGCAACTAAAAGAATCAAATTCCTAGGAATAAAGTTAACCAAGGATATAAAGGACTTATACATGGAAAACTATAAAACATTGCTGGAAGAAATCAAAGATGACCTAAATAAATGGAAGGACATTCCAGTCTAATGGATTAGAAGACTACATATAGTCACGATGTCAATTCTACCCAATGTGATTCCAACAGCCTTATTTGAAGAAATGGAAAAGCCAATAATGAAATTTATATGGAGGAGTAAAGAGCCTCAAATAGCTAAAACTACCTTAAGAAAGAGGAACAAAGTCGGAGGACTCACAATTTATGGTTTTAAAACTTACTATCCATTGGGGAGCAGATGTGGCTCGAGCAGTTGTGCACCCACCTCCCACATGAGACGTCCTGGGTTCAGATCCCAGTGTATCCTGAAAAAAACAAAACAAAAACAAACAACAAGTAAAGCAAATGAGAAAACCAACTCAGGGAAGCTGATGTGGCTCAGTGGTTGAGTACAAGGTCCTGGGTTCAATCCCTGGGCCCTGGTATCTCAAAAACAAAAACAAACAAAAAAACTTACTACCCAACAGAGTTCCAGGAAGATGGAGTAGATAGGCAGGGCTCAACTCTCTTACATAAACAACAAAGAAAGGAAACCTAAAGCTGTTTGAGGGAACTGCTTGGGGGTCAGCAGGTCAGGACAGTTCTGTGCAACTCCCAGGAGGGGAGGGACCGAAAGACAAAGAACCTGAAACAAGAAACATAGTTACTAAACTCCTGGGGTGGCTGGGAAGGGCCCCATCTCCCACTGTCAAGACATTAAGGTTGGATAAAATCCCTGGCTCACTGCACCTGACTGAGAGGGGAACAGATGTCTTCCTGCTGGTCAGCTGTTACAAGGAAGATGGAGGGGGCATAGGAGGGTGGAGAGTGGTTTCTCTTCAGTGAATTTGGTCAGCCGAGCTTGCTTTGAAACTCAGCTCTGGCCAGACCAGAAACACTGGGAAGCAGAGATTGAAAGAAATACCTTCTTGGAAAGGTTCCCCGACAAGCACCATCTGCTGACCGACCAGAAAACTACAAAGAGAAAAACTGCTTTTAGGTGTCTCATTACCCCCAATTCTTGGGAGAAATTCTGTGTCCCATTAGGGAGGCCCTGGCCCAATTTGATAACTTAAGCTGGTCAACTTTAAATACTAAGAATAAATTGAACGAAAAATCAAAGAGCTGTGGTAAAATAAAATAATAAAATAAAATAAAATAAAATAAAATAAAATAAAATAAAATAAAACACTAGGCAAGAGAAAGAAATTGGCCATCAGAGTAAAATCACCAACATATTTATATGCCTAGACATGAGCAAAAGATTACAAGCCATACTAGGAAAAAGGAAACAATGGCCCAGCCAAAGGAGCAAACCAAATATCCTGATGAGATACAGGATTTAAGAAAACTAGTTGGGAAGCGGCTGTGGCTCAATCAGTAGGGCTCCCGTTTACCATATGGGAGGCCCCGGGTTCGGTTCCCGGGGCCTCCTGGTGAAGGCAAGCCCGCCCGCATGGCATGGTTAGCTGACTCAGCGAGCACAAGCAGCAAGGGGGGGATAAATGAATAAATAAATAAAATCTTTTAAAAAAAAAATTAAAAAAAAGAAAACTAGTCAATGATAATCACACAAATCTCCTAAATCAATTCAAAGAGTTGAAAGGAAATATGACTAAAGAGATAAAGGATATAAAGAAGACACTGGGAGAGCATAAAGAACAATTTGAAAGACTGCAAAGAAAAGTAACAGTGCCTATAGGAATGAAATACACAGTGGATCAGATTTAAAAAACATTAGAGGCACATAAGCACAGATTTGAATTGCTTGAAGACAGATTTACTGATTTCAAGGACAGATGATCTAAACTGGAAAAGACAGGAAAACAGAAAGAGAAAAAAATGGAAAAAATGGAGCAGGGTCTTAGGGAATTGAATGGCAACACAGAATGCGCAAACATATGCATTATAGGTGGCCCAGAAGGAAATGGAAAACGCAGAAAGAATATTTGAGGAAATAATGACCAAAAACTTCCCAACCCTTATGAAAGACAAAAATATTAATATCCAATAAGGACAATGCACTCAAAACAAAATAAATCAGAATAGACCTACTCTGAGACATCTACTATTCAGAATGACAAATATCAGAGATAAAGAGAGAATTATGAAAGCAGCAAGAGAAAAGCAAAGCATCACATACAAGGCATCCTCAATAAGATTAAGTGCTGACTTCTCATCAGAAACCATGGAGGTGAGAAGAAAGTGGTATGATATATTTAAGGTACTGAAATAGAAAAACTGCCAGCCAAGAGATCTATATCTGACAAAAATGTCATTCAAAAAAGAGGGTGAATTTAAAGTCTTCACAAACAAAAGCAGAGAGTATGTTACCAAATGGCCAGAATTACAAGAGATACTAAAGAGAGTGCTACAGACTGAAAGGAAAAAAACAATGGTGAGAGACTGGAGAAGAGCATAGAAATGAAGATTATTAGAAAGGGTAAATTAAAGGATAAAAAGACAGACAATAGTAAGATAAGACAACAGAAAGCCAAAGGACAAAATGGATGAAGTAAAGCCTTTATAGTAATAACATTGAATGTAAATTCCATGAACTACCCTATCAAAATACATAAACTGATAGAATGGAAAAAAAAATGAGCCATCTATATGCTGTCTACAGGAGACTCACATCAGATGTAAGAACACAAACAGGTTGAAAGTGAAAGGTTGGATAAAGATATTCCATGCAAATAGAAACCAAAAAAGAGCTGGGGTAGGGATACTAATATCTGACAAAATAGATTTTAAATGTAAAATTGTTATAAGAATGGAGAAGGTCATTATATATTAATAAAAGGGACAATTCACCAAGAAGAAATAACTATAATAAATATTTATGCACCTAACGTGGGTACCCAAAGATACATGAGGCACACACTGGCAAAACTGAAGGGAGAAATAGATGTCTGTACAAAAATATTTGGAGACTTCAACACACCACTCTTAGATGGATAGAGAATCTGGACAGTGGGTAAAGAAATAAACAGAGAGCTTGAATAAAATGATAAATGAACTAGACCTAACAGTTATAAATAAAAACTGTTATAAATAAAAACAGTTATAAATAAAAACTTATAAATAAACAGTTATTTATAGAGCGTTCTACCCCCAAACAGAAGGATATACATTCTTTTCAAGCACTCATGGATCCTTCTCTGGGATAGACCATATTTTAGGTCACAGGACAAGCCTTAATTAATTAAAAAAGATTGAAATTATGCAAAACACTTTCTCTGATCATAATGGAATGAAACTGGAAATCAATAATAGAAGGTAAAAGGGAAAATTCATAAACATATGGAGATTAAATAACACATTCTTAATCAGTGGGTCAAAGAAGAAATTGCAAGAGAATTCAATAAATATCTTGAAACGAATAAAAATGGGAACAAAACATATCAAAAGCTATGGGACACTGCAAAGGCAGTGCTGAGAGGAAAATTTATAGCCCTCAATGCTTACGTTAAAAAAGAAGAAAGAGCTTAAATTGAAGATCTCACTGCACAACTGGAGGAACTAGAAAAAGCACAGCAAAATAATCCCAAACCAAGCCAAAGGAAAGAAATCATAAATATCAGAGAAGAAATAAATGAAATTGAGAACAACAATAACAACAAAACAATAGAGAGAATCAACCAAATCAAAGGTTAGTTCTTTGAGAAGATCAACAAAATCAGCAAACCCTTAGTTAGGCTGACAAAGGAAAAAAGAGAGGAAAAGCAAATAAATAAAATCAGAAATGAGAAGGGATATGTTACCACTGACCTTACAGAAATAAGAGGATACTATGGGAGAACTTCCGGGAAGATGGCGGACTAGTAAGACACGGGAATCTCTTCTCCAGAAAAATAGCTAGAGGACAAGCTGAAACAGCCCAGAAAAAGATCTTCTAGGGTTTAGGACAGCAGGTGAAGGCTGCACACCACCCAGAGGAGAGAGGGACAGAAGAGGGAAATCGGGACTACAGAACTGTGAGTTGCAAGTAGCAGCTTCTGCTGCTGCCGGCACCCTCCCCCACACTCTTCAGAATTCTGGGGCCCCTGGGCCTGCGACCACAGACAAAGGGGGCTTCAGGGGTCTGCCACTCCCGGAAAGGGGAGAGAGAGGGACACAGCCTTAGGCTGACTCAGGTTCTGACCTGAAATTTGGGCTGCAGAGCCCCACGGACCCTTCCACACGGCGGTTTGCCCTGGGAGCCTAGAAAGGACTGGAGAAATCCGACCTTCGCAACCTCCCTCTCTTCTAGCCTGGACTAATTGTTGAAGACACAACGGGAGAGGGGAGAGAGAGCCTGGGGCTGACCCTGCTTTGGACTCCCAGGTTTGGTCTGCCCTGTCCCGAGAGCCCTTCCAGGCTGGGTGGGGCTGTGCCATTGTTTGTCTTGGAGCCTGCAAGGGGCTAAAGATATACAAACCTCCCAATCTCCTCCTCTACTAACAGGGACTGATTGTTGAGGATTCAGAAGGGAGTGGACATATTTCCTAGCTGGGAAAAGGGGGTGCTACGAGAGAAGTCTGGAGAACTGTCTCAGAAAGTTTGAATCACAGGGCTTCTAGCCCCCAGACCGGAAGCTCTATCACATTGATCTGGTCTGTGTCACAACAAATATGCTCCGACCAGGTATTGAATTGAGAGCTGCCAACAAGCGCCATCTCCTGGCAGACCAAGGAAGTGCACATAAGAAAATTAATAAGTAAGAGAGGCTTTTCCTGGCCTCTATAGCCTCCCTGCCCAAGGCCCTAGGAAACGACTCTACAACCAATTACTGGGTCCAGTGCCCAGTTTTGAGCAACCAGCAGAACAATCCTAACAATCAAGGTTGAGCCAAAAATCAAAGAGCGGTGGTAACTCACAGCCTCCTGCCACTAAAACCCCATAAAAGAGAAAGAGATAGAGCATCTAAATAAAATACAAACTAACCAGATGCCTAAGCACCAGCAAAAAATTACAGGCCATACTAAGAAAATAGAATACATGGCCCAAGAAAAGGAATACAGCAAAAGCCCAGAAGAGATGCAGAATTTGAGAGAACTAATCAGTGAGATGAGCACACATTTACAAAATCAAATTAATGAGATGAAAGAGAATATAGTTAAAGAGATCAATGACATCAAGAAATCATTGTGCGAATGTAAAGAAGAATTTGAAACCATGAACAGAAAAGTAACGGAGTTCATGGGAATGAAAGACACAATAGGTGAAGTAAAAAATACATTTGAAGCATACAACAGCAGACTCGAAATGATAGAAGAAAGAATAAGTGATACTGAAGACAGAGCAGCTAAAATTGAAGAGAGAAAAGAACATAGAGAGAAAAGAATGGAAAAAATTGAGCAGGGGCTCAGAGAGTTGAATGACAACACAAAACGCAAGAACATACGTGTCATGGGAGTTCCAGAAGGAGAAGAGAAAGGAAAAGGGGCAGAAAGAGTATTTGAGGAAATAATAGCTGAAAATTTCCCAACTCTCATGAAAGAAATGAACTTACATGTCCAGGAAACACACCGTACCCCAATAAGAATAAATCCAAATAGACCTACGCCAAGACACATATTATTCAGAATGTCAAATGTAAAAGATAAAGAGAAAATTCTCAGAGCAGCAAGAGAGAAGCAAACGATCACGTACAAAGGACGTCCAGTAAGACTTTGTGCAGATTTCTCTTCAGAAACCATGGAGGTGAGAAGACAGTGATATGATATAATTAGGAAACTGAAAGAGAAAAACTGCCTGCTGAGAAGTCTTTATCCAGCAAAACTGTCCTTCAAATATGAAGGTGAATATAAAGTATTCACAAACAAACAGAAACTAAGAGAGTTTGCAAAAAAGAATCCACCTTTGCAGGAAATATTAAAGGAAGCTTTAGAACCTGAAAGAAAAAGACAGGAGAGAGAGGCTTGGAGGAGAGTATAGAAGAAAGAAATATTCCATCGTGTGAGTAGACCACAGTTTGTTTATCCATTCATCTGTTGATGGACACCTGTGCTGTTTCCAACTTTTGGCAATAGTGAATAATGTGGCTATGAACATAGGTGTGTGGCAGAAAGGATAACCAAAAGAGTAAAAAGAGAGACAAAAATAAGATGACATATGAAAAAAAAAGAATAAAATGGAGGAAATAAATAGTGCGTTTTCAGTAATATCATTGAATGTGAATGGATTAAATTCTCCAATCAAAAAATACAGGCTGACAGAATGGATAAAAAAACATGAGCCATCCATATGCTGCTTACAAGAAACGCACCTCAGACACAAGGATACAAGCCGGCTGAAAGTAAAAGGTTGGAAAAAGATACTCCATGCGAATAGTAAACAGAAAAGAGCAGGGGTAGCTATACTAATATCAGACAAAACAGACTTCAAATGCAAAAAAGTGATAAGAGATGCGGAAGGCCATTATATATTAATAAAAGGGACGATCCTCCAGGAAGATATAACAGTCATAAATATCTATGCACCTAACCAGGGTGCCCCAAAATATATGAGACAAACTCTGGCAAAACTGAAGACAGATGATCAACAAGGAAACAGAGAACTTGAACAATATGATAAACAAGTTAGACCTAACAGACATATACAGAACGCTGCATCCAAACTCAGCGGGTTATACATTCTTCTCAAGTGCCCATGGATCTTTCTCCAGGATAGACCACATGTTAGGTCACAATACAGCTCTCAGTAAATATAAAAAGAATGAAATTATACAAAGCACCTTCTCAGATCATAATGGAATGAAACTAGAAATCAATAACAGACAGGAAAAAAGGAAATTTGCAAATGTGTGGAGACTGAACAACACACTCCTAAACATTCAGTGGGTCAAAGAAGAAATTGCAAGTGAAATCAGTAAATTTATTGAGACAAATGAAAATGAGAACACAGCATATCAAAACTTATGTGATACAGCAAAGTCAGTCATGAGAGGGAAATTTATAGCCCTAAATGCCTATATTAAGAAACTAGAAAGAGCTAAACTCAAAGATTTAACTGAACAACTTGAGAAACTAGAAAAAGAACATATTACAAAGCTACAGTGGTCAAAACAGCATGGTACTGGCATAAAGATAGACATATCGATCAGTGGAATAGAATTGAGAATCCAGAAATAAACCCTCACCTATAGAGTCAACTGGTTTTTGACATACCTACCAAGCCCACGCTGATGGGAAAAAACAGTCTCTTCAACAAATGGTGTTGGGAGAACTGGATATCTATAACCAAAAGAATGAAAGAGGACCCCTGTCTCACCCCCTATACAAGAATCAACTCAAAATGGATCAAAGATCTAAATATAAAAGCCAGGACCATAAAACTACTGGAAGAAAATGTAGGGAAACATCTTCAAGACCTTGTAGTAGGTGGTGGTTTCTTGGACCTCACACCCAAAGCATGTGCATCAAAAGAAAAAGTAGATAAATGGGACCTCCTCAAAGTTAAACACTTCTGCACCTCACAGGAATTTGTCAGAAGGGTGATAAGGCAGCCAACTCAATGGGAATAAATATTTGGAAATCACATATCTGATAAGGGTTTAATATCCAGGATATATAAAGAGATGTTACAACTCAACAATAAAAAGACAAATGACCCAATTAAAAAATGGGCCAAAGACTTGAATAGACATTTCTCCGAAGAAGAAATACAAATGGCAAAAAAACACATGAAAAAATGCTCAACATCACTCATGATTAGGGAAATGCAAATCAAAACTACAATGAGATATCGTTTCACACCTATCACTATTAAAAAGACAGAGAACTACAAGTGTTGGAGAGGATGTGGAGAGATAGGAACACTTCTTCACTGTTGGTGGGAATGCAGGATGGTACAACCACTATGGAGGACTGTTTGGCAGTTCCTAAAGAAGTTGAATATAGACTTGCCATGTGACCCTGCAATACCACTACTGGGTATATACCCAGAAGAACTGAGAGCAGTGACACGAACAGACATCTGCACACCGATGTTCATAGCCACATTATTCACCATTGCCAAAAGTTGGAAACAACCCAGGTGTCCATCAACAGATGAATGGATAAACAAACTGTGGTCTACTCACATGATGGAATATTATGCAGCTGTAAGAAGAAATGAAGTCATAAAGCATATGGCAACATGGATGAACCTGGAGGACATTATGTTGAGTGAAGCAAGCCAGACACAAAAGGACAAATTCTGTATGAATGCATTACTATGAACAATATATATTGTGTAATATATTGTTTGATTCACACACACATACAAAAAAACAAAAAAACAAACAAAAAACAAAACAACAAAAAAATTTACATGTATCCATTACATTTAATTGAGAAATGTATATATTTATTCATCTGTGTTTACTTTTTAGTTTTTAATTGCTTATGTTTTCAATTATTAAATGTACAAAATAAAGTTAAAAAAAAAAAGAGGATACTATGAACAACTTTATGCCAAAAAACCTAGACAATGTAGACAAGACGGACAAATTCCTAGAAATACACAACAACCTACACTAACTGTAGAAGTAGACCTCAACAAACTAATCACAAGAGAAAAGATTGAAAAAAGTGAAAAAAAAAAACTTCCAAAGATGAAAAGCCCAGACCAGATGGCTTCATAGGTGAATGCTACCAGTCATTCAAAGATGGTCTACTACCAATCTTGCTTAAGCTCTTCAAAAATTTTGAACAGAAAAGAATGCTACCAAACTCATTCTTGAAGCCGACATCACCTCAATAACAAAACCAGATAAAATTACTATGAAAAAAGAAAATTACAGACCAATATCTTTAAGGAATATAGATACAAAAAATCCTCAACACAATACTTGCAAACTGAATCTAAAAGCACATTAAAAGAATTATACACCACGATCAAGTGGGTTTTACCCCAGGTATGCAAGAGTGGTTCAACAAAAGAAAATCAATTAGTGTGATAAACCACATTAATAAATTGAAGAAGAAAATCTACATGTTCCTCTCGATTGATGCAATAAAAGGCATTTGACAAAATACAGCATCCTTTCTTGATAAAAACACTCCAAACGGTAGGAATAGAAGTGAAGCTTTCTCAATATTGTAAAGTACATATATGAGAAACTTCTAGCTTGTATTGTTCTCAACGGTGAACTGAAAGCTTTCCCACTGAGATCAGGAGCAAGGATGTCCACCGTCACCACTGTTATCCAAAATTGTGCTAGAAGTTCTAGCTAGAGCAATTAGGCTAGATAAAGAAATAAAAGGCACCCAAATAAGAAAGGAAGAAGTAAAACTTTCACTATTTGCTGATGATATGATCCTATATCTAGAAAACCCTGAAAAAATCACAACAAACTACTAGAACATAAAGAGAAGTTCAACGAGGTAGAGGGATACCAGGTTAATATGCAAAAATCAATGGTGTTTCTATATACTACTGATGAGCACTCTAAGGAGGAAATCAGGAAAAAATTCCATTTATAACAGTGACTAAAACAATCAAATATTTAGGAATAAACTTAACCAAGGACATAAAGGACCTGTATTCAGAAAACTAAAAAACATTGCTAAAAGTAACTGAAGGAGACTTAAATAAATGGGAGAACATTCTGTGTTCATGGATTGGAAGACTAAATATTGTTAAGATGTCAGTTCTACCCAAACTGATTTACGGATTCAAGGCAATCCCATTAAAAATCCCAACAGCCTTTTTTGCAGAAATGGAAAAGCCAATGAACAAATTTATTTGGACGGGTAAGGGGCCCTGAATAGGTAAAAATATCTTTAAAGGGACCAAAGTTGGAGAACTCTCACTTCCTGACTTAAAGCATATTACTTAACTATAGTGGCAAAAACAGCATGGTACTGGCATACCTCTTTATAGAGAGATGTATTGACCAATGAAACTGAATTAAGAACTTAGAAATAGACCCTCATATCTACAGTCAAGGGTGACAAGGCAGCTGACTCAATGGGAGTAAATATTTGGAAATCACATATCTGATAAGGGTTTGATATCCATAATATATAAAGAGATACACAACTCAACAATAAAAAGACAAATGACCCAATTTAAAAATGGACAAAAGACTTGAAAGAAGACATACAAATGGTGAAAAAAACACATAAAAAACGTCCACATCACTAGTGGTTAGGAAAATGCAAATCAAAACTACAATGAGATATCATTTGCCACCTATAAGAATGATCATTACTTAAAAGTCTGAAAACTGCAAGTAATGATCGAAGCGATGAATGCATGACTGTGATTATACCAAATACCTTTGATTGTACACATCAGATGGATTTATGCTTTATTAATATGTAACAATAAAATTGATTTGTTGGGGGAAAAAACTTAACTACCTAGTTACACTGGTCAAAACAGCATGGTACTGGCACAACCACAGATTTATGGATGAATAGAATCAAATACAGAGTTCAAAAATAGACCCCTCACATCTATGGTCAATTAATTTTTGACAAGGTTACCAAGCCCACTCAGTTAGGAAAGAATAGTCTCTTCAACAAATTGTGCTGAGAAAACTGAATGTCCAAATGAAAAAAATTAAGGTGGACTCCTACCTCACCACATATTTTAAAAATTACTCAAAATGGATCAAAGACCTAAATATATAAGAGCCAAAACTGTAAAACTCCTAAAACAAAATGTAGGGAAGCATCTTCAGGACCTGTGTTAAGCAATGGATTCTTAGACTTTACCCAAAGCACAAGCAACTAAAGAAAAAAAATAAATAAATGGGACCTTATCAAAATTAAAAACTTTTGTGCAAAGGACTTCATCACAAAAGTAAAAATACAACCTACAGAATGGGAGAAAATATTTAGAAACCACGTATCTGATACATGTTTATTATCCAGAATTTATAAAGAAATTCTATAACTCAACAACCAAGAGACAAACAACCCAATTTAAAGATGGGCAAAAGACTTGAATGGACATTTCTGCAAAAGAGATATACAAATGGAAAAACAAAAACACATGAAAAGATGTTTAACATCATTAGTTATTAGGGAAATGCAAATCAAAAGCATTATGAGATACCATTTTATACCCATTAGACTATTAAAAAATGAAAAATAACAAGTGCTAGAGAGGATGTGGAGAAATAGGAACTCATTCATTATTTGTGGGAGTATAAAATGGTGCAACCACTGTGGGAAACATTTTGGCAGTTCCTTGGAAAAGTATATAGAATTACCATATGATCCAGCAAGCCCTTTTTTAGGTATATACTCAAAAGAATTGAAAGCAGGGAAGCGGATGTGGCTCAAGCAGTTGGGCGCCCACCTACCACATGGGAGGTCCCGGGTTCAGTTCCTGGTGCCTCCTAAAGAAGACAAGCAAGACAGTGAACTGACGCGACAGGCTGGCACAATGAACTGACACAAGGAGATGACTCAACAAGATGATGCAACGAAGAGACACAATGAGGAAACACAATGAGAGACACAGCAAGCAGGAGCAGAGGTGGCTCAAGCAATTAGGCACCTCCCTCCCACATGGGATGGTCCTGGGATAGGTTCCCAGGATCTCCTAAAAAAAAAAAGACAAGCAGAAAGCAGTTGGAAACAACAAGGGGCGGGGGCAGGGGACAAATAAATAAATTAAATATTTAAAAAAAGGAATTGAAAGACTGACTAGAGCAGATATTTGTATACTGATATTCACATCCACATTATTCACAATTGGCAAAAGATAGAATCTACCCAAGTGTCCTTCAACAAATGAATGGATAAACAAAATGTAGTATATACATACAAGGGAATATTGTTCAGCCATGAAAGGAACAATGTTCTGATTCATGCTACAACATGGATGAACCTTGAGGACATCATGTTGCGTGAAATAATCTAGACACAAAAGGACAAATATTATATGATCTCACTGATTTGAAACTATTAGAACAAGCAAACTCAGTCAGAAACTTGAATACAGTTTACCGGAGGCAGTGATGGGGTTAGAGAATGGGGAGCTTTTAGAAGAGCTTTGGTATTGAATAGTGGTGATGGTAATTGATAGTACTATAGAATAATGATTTATAATTGAATAATTATAACGAATTAAATAATAATTGAATAATTGAATTATATATTTGAATGTGGTTTAGAGGGGAAATTTTAGGTGGAATATATGTTGCTAGGATAAAAATTTTAAAAAAGAAAACAACCTAGAACTATACAACACCAACAGTGAACCCTAATGTAAACTTTGGACTATAGTTAATAGTACAATTACAATATTCTCTCATCAATTGTAATAAAAGTACTATACTAATGCAAAATGTTAAAAATGGGGTGGGTATATGGAAACTCTGTGCATGATCTCTCTGTAATCATACAACTTCTTCAATGAAAATAATTTTTTAAAACCCTTAAAAAAAGATTGATCACAACCATTCCTTAATAGAGATGAACAGGAAATTATCAAAATCTATGGCATAATCCTCATAGTTTATTTCATATTACAAGGTAAGGAAACTTAGGTAATTTTCTTGAGTGTAGGTTGGTTCATTTCTTTCTCATAAATTAACTGGTCTTCCTTATTAAAACTTTAATCATAAATATCTTTCTAGGTATTAACATCTATCGATACTTGGTCTAGAAGGATGTTCCCTGATCTTCAGAGTTATCCAGAGTAAAAGGATCAGAAAATCACAAGTGAGTGAATCTAGAAAGGGCTGTGGCATTGAGATCCTGGGTCACTCCGGGCTTGATTACGCTTGGCTGTGCTGTATGCCAAAGGGAAAAGAAGCCACCCTTGTCCCTGGGCCACACTGCAGACTGGACAGGGATGTACACTGATGGCAACGGCAGCACCTCTGGCTCAGCTACACTGTGCAAAATGGAGTCTAACCTAGCAATGCTGCTGTGACAAGTAGGGCACCTGAGACCACGGCAGCATTTCAACAGGCCTTACTTAATGAATTACTTTCAATTCTTCAGGGGTTTCAACAGGTGGACTCACTATGGCACCAGTGGCTACAGTGGAGGCAAAGGGGCATCTCTTCTGACTGTATGGCAAACAATAGCACAAAAGAACATTCTAGAATTTTACTGCCCAATACATCACCATCAACCACATGTGGCTATTAAGCTCTTGATCAGGGAATATCCTTCTAGGTCTAGTATTGATAGATGTTAATACTTAGAAAGATATCTCTGACTAAGATTTTAATAAGGAAGACCAATTGAGATGTACTATATTTCATAAACACCAGATTTGAAAAAGTTAATACAGGAAAAGATGAAAAAAATCTTATAATAACTTTCAATATTAATTATATGTTAAAATTATATATTTTTGATACTTTGAGTTAAATAAAATATATTAATAAAATTATTTCTCCTGTTTCTTTTACCTTTGTTGCTACTAGAAAATTTTAAATTACATACATGGCTACATTTATGACTAGCACTAGATTTCTTCTGGTCACTACTCTTATAGAATAAACAGAATTGGGGCTACAGTTGTTAGTCCCTCAGTTCTTATTTGTGGAGACAGAAAATGCCAGTTACATTCCATAAAAAATGAGGGAGATGGGGACTAAACCAAAAATGCACCCAGAAGGAGCCTTTCCTTTGACTTGTGCAATAGTGAGGAACTGGGGTGAGTACTTTGGTCAACCTGATTCTATTTTATTGCCAACATGAAATGGAGAAAATTAAAGAGTTTTCAACAGAAGAATGTGAGTACTGAGCATCAAAATGAGATACTGAGAGCTGGTCTTCACTTTACCTGTCAGGGAGGGGGTTATGTCCCTTATATGTAGGTCCACGCCTCTATGAACAATGCTTTTTTTTCTGAAATTGAACATTAATCATCTGAAGCCCATGAATTATAACACTAGGTTATATATTTCTCCAAGAGCACTTTCATTCATCATTTAAATATATTTCAAGAGTCTGAGGAACATAATAGTAGATTCTAAGATGGAGTTTACATTACATAGTCCCATACTTTCAAAGGCTTTAGTATTTTCATCCTTTTATTTAACAGATATTTATGGAGCTCTTACTATGTGCCAGGCACTGTGCCAGGCAGTAGGGATGTAATGGGTAACAAAAATAGAGCAGGATCACCCATTTCCTGGAAATTACAGTCGACTGTGAGAACTCCATGTGGGAGTTCTGAGGAGCAGAGAGCAGGGAGAATTCAAAACTAAAGTGAAAGGATGAGCTGTAGAAAGGAAGTACAGCTGCTCCAAATGTAACAGGAAGAGTGATGCTATGCTGCAAAATAAGCCAATGTGTTTGATTTAAAGTATGTGGGAGGAGATCATATCTAGCGTGGATGCTTAATAACTCATAAGTTATCGTATAACTCATTATCTAGGCATGAGCAATTACTCAAAAGAAAATGTAATTTCAGAGAATGGCCAGGACTTAGGAATAGAGTAATCCTTAAGGTTGATGGCAGTGGAGCGGGGGGGGGGGGGGGTGACGGGGAGAACTAGCCAGTAACAGTAAGAGGGAGATACTTGGCAGTATAGACCATCTTGTCATCACTCTCTTGGAAGTCCATGATGTACAAACACTGGGCTTCCAGACTGAGCAGAAGACCCTTCATTGGGTCTAAATAAAGAGACAGGATGCCAGTGCAAAAACTTGAAAACATAGATCAAGGCAGAAATACAGTGATTGAGCATGCAGAATGTGGGGAAAAGAGGGTGGAGTGGGTAAGGAATGATAAGATTTAGGATAGAAAGCCAGGCTTAAAATCTTTGTTATCAGGAATATTCAGGGGACACTCTGACTTAGAGGACATTGCAGAAGCACAGTGGCCAGTACAGGCCATGACCTGGGTTAGATTAATAAGTGTGGTCAATACTAGAGCACCATAGCCAAGGCCAGTCTGTCAGGGAACATTGCTTAGTCCCAAGCAATGAGGCTGTATTAGGGCTTTCCAGGGAAACAGAACTGACAGGAGATAAATGTAAATATTAACAGATTTTTATTAGAATTGTCTCATGTGACCATGGGGATGGGTAAGTCCAAGTTCTGTAGGGTAGGCAGAAAGCCGAGAACTCCAATGACGGTTTTCAATGAATTCCCTCTGAGAAGCTGGCTGGCTGAAATAGAGATAGAAATTCTCTCTTCTGACTGCTGAAATCATCTCTTCTTTTAAAGCCTTCAACTCATTGGATGAGACTTCTCTTATTGTTGATGGCAATTTTCTCAGTTGATTGTAGATGTAGTCAGCCATAGATTCAATCAACTTACTAATAATTTAAGTCCAGGAAATATCCTCACTGTAACAATCAGGTCAGTGTTTGCTTGATGAAACAACTGGACACCATCACCTGGCCAAGTTGATACATGACCTTAACCATCACACAGAGCATATTTAATTGACTTAACTCATTTTTGGAGTTAGAAGGAACTTGTTTGTATAATTTTTGATTGACAGAGTTACACTAGCTAAATGATGCTCCTTTCTCAGTCATGATATTACATATGAAAGTCTTCCAAATATATTTTCATTAAAGTGAAGGTAATTATGTGACTGGGACTGCTATGAGGCACCTGAGAGTGGAGATCCAGCCTGCTGTCCAACTCAGCTTTCAGTGTTTCCTAATCTCTCTCTACCTACTGTCCAATAGCAAAAGGGACTGGAGCCCTTTGTCAAGAGCTTCTTGGGAGGAGCATGGAAACCAAAGCATGAGGGAAAGAGAAATGAGAGGGAGAAGGAGAGGCAGGAATAGAGAACAAGAGGTTATTGGCTGATGCTAGTTACCTATTGAGAATTTGCATATTTTGTCTGCTTTGCTCCACCAAAGAAGGATGAGATGGTTGCTTCCTCTTAAGGACCAATCAGGAGGACAACAGGTGCTGGTGTGGAGGCAATTCATTGAAGTCCAGTTAATAAGCTGGACAAATGCAGAAGGGGAAGAAAAGAAGAGAAAAGCAAAAACAAATAGCAATTGCTGACAGGCTTGGCAAGCTCCAGTGCTGGGAGAACGTAGAGGCAGTCAGGGTGTGAGTAGAGAAGGGCAGGATATTTTGAGGTTGCTCACTTTGGAGAGCTGGCCACAGAAAGTGGGGAGGGGACAGAGAGGAAGCATTCACTATCACTTCTTGCAGTGCACATCCTTCTGGCCTTTAAAAGGGATACCAGGAAGATCTCCTTCTCATAAACTTCCTCATTTTGTACTGGGATAGTATAATAAAGCAAAGTTTCCCAATCATATCTGAGTGTTCACTACCACAACTTGAGCCCTACTGGAATACCTGTTTAGGCTCCAGGATTCTCTTAAACACTTCAAACACTACCTAGGTACATAGAGTAGCTCCCCTTCAATGTGGCTTTGCAAGCCAAGGATATATGGACTCAAAAGAAAATCCCCAAACACCTGAAACAAATAACAGGCTATCTTCTGTTGGCCTCCAACTTCTGTGCTCCAGTGCCCAAATCAAAGAAAGAAAATCTTGGAGTTGCAGTGGTGTGTAGTTCCTGAGAGAAACCACATTGCTGGAATTCATTAATTAATTTTAGGACTTACAGCATTTACAGACCTTTTTCCAAATGGTAGGAAAATATTTCAGTATTTATTAAGCAGTGTGGCTGCATTGATGTGTACCCACTAAGTTTAAGCTCTTGACTGTTCTATTCAAGAGAAACAGACTCAGCACTCAAAAGAACAAACTTTTATAAATCCAACGAAAAATAAATTTTAAATACATACATACATACCTATTACATACATACACACACACATATTATAAAGTGACATTATTTTAAATGTTTCCAGTGTTTCTGAATATAGACATCTCTTTCTTTTCACAGATTTGCAGTTTAATAATTCCAAGTGGTGGAGGTTCTCCCTGCCAACTGGAATACTCTCCTTTGCTGCATGAAAGGCTCTTTGTTACTATGTTCTTGTGCTAATCTTCCATTCAACATGTTGCTGAATACCAGAGTTATTTTATACTTTACAATTATAAATTAAAAAAAAAAAAAAAAACTAATGGTGCTTCACAAAATTGGTAGAAACTAAAAGGAAGAGGAGAATCTTTGTAATCAGTAATCAACACATTGAAGTGCTGATGGATTCCCTTAGAGAGAATTCAAAGGTGTGTCTTCCAAAATAATGAGGATCTCTGGAATGTTAACAAGGAATTTTGAGGTTACAACCTCCAATTAAGTGCCATCCCTCTCCCCATAATTCCTTAGAGACTTCCAGGCCATTCTAGAAAATGTTCCAGACTGCATGAATACCAGAGGCTACAGCAGGATAGGAGATATCTGTTCCCCCGCTTCCCAACATTATTTGGTAGCTGTACCCTGCGGGGTTAGCCCTGTACCCTGACTCTAGTGGTGGAATCATGATCTCAAGTCAAACTGGTAACTATTCCATCTCAACACATTAACTGGAACTTTTGCAAAAGAAACACTATCTTCCCCTAGAGTTGTCAAGCTGGTAAAATATAAGTCTAAAACTTTGGGTGAACATCTTCACCATAACTACAGGAGAGCCTCTGTATGAATCCAGCACAGAGGAAAGAAACAGAGTGAAAGATAATGAAGTAGATGTGGAGATGCATCACTAGATATCCCTTCAAGGAAGGACTAGCAGCTCAGGTACAGGGAGTATGGTCAGCAGACAACCTCCACTTGTCAGTGCCTTTAGGATCTGCCTCAACTACAGAGAGCTGTCTCATCTGATGTCATGTCCTTCCTGGGTCAGCTCATATTGGCCATTTCCGTCCAAATATTGTCAATTCTTGATCCAGACCTCCCCACTGTGCTGGCCAAGGTTTTGAGGGCTCTGCATCACTGTTTCATTTCTTTCTTTGCCTTTTAGTTCACAAGTGTTGATCCCTAATAAATAATTCACATGCTTAGCCATCTTAACATCTGCTTCTGGAAAACCCTACCTCTGGTAGATGGAGAGAAACAGGTGACTTTAGAATCCCAGCTATAGTTGAAATAAATTCTCCCTCTGGGTTTCCAATAAATTGAGCCAATAAAGTCTCCAGGAACTGAAAGGTTCTTCATGAAAATTGGCTCTGAACACCATATCACAAAGGATTTCGTAGGCAATTCTGATATCTATCCTGTTGTATTGGGACTCCCCTAGTTTTGCATTTATACCACCAACCATTGCATTGTCCTCAAATTAATCTGGTAATCCATCTTAGTCTTTCCAGGTCTATGAGAAATGAGATCTAGCCACCCAAATCACTGAAGACTATAGAGTTCATAATTGGCAGAAGCCTTGTATCGATAAATGTCCTTTTTCAAGAGCATGTCATGTGCGGCAAAGAGAAGACTTATTTAAGAAATGGGGCTGAGTTTAGCCCTAAAGTGGGAAAACCAATACGCCCAGCTATGTGGAGTCAGGAAAGGCAAAGATGTAAGGAATGAGATATGGGCAAACATTCATCCCCAACTTACAGTTACTTTCATCCATGCTTTCTTACTATATCCTTATGGTCTGTCCTATTGAGCCACATTCTATTATATGCAGATTATACATTTTCCTAAAGTGTTTCCTCACCTCTTGCTCTATTAAAAACATGCCTATATAATTATAACTGCAATGACTTTAAGGCCAATTACAAAGTTAGAGGGCACAGTCCTCAATACTGCCCTCATTTCTGACACCAACTGCAAGTTCAGGGTGTTCACAAAACCATCCTCAGTTTCAATGATTCACTAGAAGGACCCACAGAATTCACTGAGAGCTATTGTACTCATTGTTACAGTTTATTACAGGGAAAGGATACAGATTAAATCACGAAGGGAAGAAGCACACAGGACAAAGTCCAAAAGAAATGCCAAATGTGGAGCCTCTGTCTTCCTCTCCCCATGAAGTCAGGATGTGTTCTCTCCCAGCATTAATGTGTGACAATATACACAGAGTAATGGTAATGGTAACCAAAGAAACTCACCAGAGCCTTGGGGTTCTGAGTTTTTACTGGGGCTCTAGTACAAAAGCAAGATTGACTGATTGCCCACGTGGCTGATCTCAGTCTGCAGGTCAACTGGTACTGTGTCACCCAAAGCCCTTATCATCCATTGCACTGTTGGTGGTTTCTGGCATGGTCAGTCCCCACCTGAAGACTATATAAATATAGGCAACCCCTTCCCTAAATCATATTGTTAAGCTTTTGAGTATTATGCAAGCCCCCCTCAGCAAACAGACACTAGAGATTACCTTCCAGAAGCTGAGCGCAAAGGCCAAATTCTCTTTGCACAAGGTTATATTCTTTGCTACACAATAACATAACACAATCCTCTGCCTTTTCTAATATAGTGATCATTCCAATACTGTCCTCAGACATTGGCAAGAGAGGTGCTTATCTTGAGCACAGACCCCACTTAGACTCTCCTTTGGCCACCCCTCTGTGATACGGCAAGATGTCTATAGCACCAAGCAATATACTTGTGACACCCTATTTAGACAATACTCCAGTTCCAGGGACCACAGAGGCATAAACCTCTTTCTCACAATGTTCCTAAATGAAGGTCACCCTGCTGGTTTGTACAATTCTAGGATCAACAAAAGTGTTTCTTTGTGGGGAGCAAGAGCAGAGATTTCATAAGTGGGCTAGGATTGGGAAGAGAAAAGGGACATGCTATATACTAGGAGCTAGCATGGAACCCCAGGGAATCTAGAATTCTAAATTGGAACCTGTCCAAGACATGAAGAGAGTCTTTTCAGTATTCTCATTATTCTTTGTTGCTTCTTTGAAATCATTGAATTTCTCTGCTCTTTCCATCTCTAATCATTTGAGTCTCAGAATTATAGACTAACAACCATGCAAATTCTCTTGAGAGAAATCATAGTTCTGTGGAGCTTTTATCTTGTATAGATTCATGCCATCAGCTTGAGTGAAAATATACTTTTATTCTGTGTAGATTTATACCATTGCTGCTAGAGAGAAGCTATTTGATTTTTCCCATTTCCCAAGCCACTGAATATTATCTACATTACTGAGCACCATTTATGTTGGACACTGAGAATTCAAATATGATTGATTGTTTTCTGCTCTTGAGGGACACATAATCTAGTGGAATATGTAATATTTATATTTATGTGTGATAGAGTCTGTGAAGCAATGATTATAATAACATGTAATTATGTATGATTAATGATTAATTAAACATGTTTAATTAACCTAGATTTGTAGAAGGCAGGTAGGAATGGCTCTCGGGAAAGAATGGGTCTTGTATGGTTTCAGTGTAAGCCTAATAGTGTAGAAAACAACATGTTGCATTGAAGGAATACAAAGTAGCTCTTGACTGCTAGATCTTCAAATTTAAGTAGTTAAGAGAGGTATGATGAAAACTAAACAGAGAAGCTTTTTTTTTTTTTTTTTTTTTTAATTTGAAGGTATCCCTCCCTAAGCTTAAATACTATAATACCAAAGAGATGTGGTCATCATTAAACCATGATTATATTGTTGAATTATTTCTAGTTATTGTCATAACAAATGAGGGGGGGGGGGTTGTGCTATTGAAATTCTATTCTGATTTCATAATAATGGGAATGTAGAAGAGTCCTAATTAATTGGTATAGCTTTGCAAACCACAACAGTATGCCTTGGAGAGTTAAAGACAAGTCCAAGTCAAAGGGCTTTTCCTTTATCTACTCTTGCTTCTAATTCTCACTAGCACTGCTAATGGTTTCTCCTTTCACTTAGTAATACAAGGAATAGCAGTTGTTTATTACATTGAAGTGACTTGAAATGACCCTGAATATGTTACACCAACAAGACTTTCTACAATCAACTGCTGTATCCTATGCTATACTGGTCCTTTGTAGTCTTGCCTTAATGATTTGGACAAAACACTAGTGGGAGGGGAAGTTGCCTGTGTCCTGGCATATCTTAATGAAGAAGTCTTCTTAGAAGCAATGCAAACCAAGAATTTGTTCTATAATGTTAGGACCAGGTTCTTCATTATGAGCAGTCTTCTTAATTGCTCATTTTATATCATCTTTATCAGATTTTAAAATCTGCTGTAGATACTTAGATTGAACCACTTTAGATGTGAAATATATTGGTTTTCTTCCCTTTATTACTGTAAGAAAAGGTTGTGAATCATCTTGTTAAAGAACTGTGGACTTTTCCTCCCAATTTCTTAAACAAAAAAATAAGCTTGATGATTGTCCTTGAATATAAGGTCTGTTTTTTCAGAAAGGGAGAATTCATTTGTAATGTTCAAAAATAAAGTCCTCATTGAATAAAATTGAATAAAAGCTATAAAACAAACAAACAAACAAACAAACACCCTAATCAGAGAAGAAGGCAGAGGCAGTAGTCAAGTCATGGAGGAATTTTTAAGCCCTTGCATATAATATATAATAAGGCATTGAGACTTTGCCCTATGGGTTAAGAAAATAATTTTAAAAGTTTTATACAGGAGAATGGAATAATCATATTTACATTTTGAAAACAGAAATGGATTCAAGGGGAGGCTCCTCCTGCTGCCCGCGCGGGACCGGCGCCTCCGCCCTGCCCAGCCGCCCCCACGTACTAAGGCGCCGGGCCCGCGACGCCCTGCTCACTGGCTCCGCGTCCCAGCTTCCCGAGAGTCCGCGCCTCGTCTCGTAGCCCAGGTTTCACAGACCTCATCAAAATGCCATCTCAAATGGAACATGCCATGGAAACTATGATGTTTACGTTTCACAAATTTGCCGGGGATAAAGGCTACTTAACAAAGGAGGACTTGAGAGTACTCATGGAAAAGGAGTTCCCTGGATTTTTTGGAAAATCGAAAAGACCCTCTGGCTGTGGACAAAATAATGAAGGATCTGGACCAATGTCGAGATGGCAAAGTGGGCTTCCAGAGCTTCTTTTCGCTAATTGCTGGGCTCACCATCGCGTGCAATGACTATTTTGTAGTACACATGAAGCAGAAGGGAAAGAAGTAGGCAGAATTGAGGAATTAATTTCCCCACCCTCCTAAGAATTATCCCAAGAGTCACTTAAGGAATCTGCCCCACAGCTTCCCTCTGCATAAGGATTTCATAACAGATCAGGGCCCTTAGAAAATGTACAAATAAAATCCAACTCTCATTTGACAGGTAGAGGAAGAAAAGGCAGTTAAATGCCAGATAAGCATTTGATTTTATATTGTTTGCATTGCTCTTGCCCTCAATAAACAAATTCCTTTTTTAATACCTAAAAAAAAAAAAAAAAAAAAAAAAAGAAATGGATTCAAGGCAAGGTTGATTCAAGGTAAGGAGACAACATAATTTTTTCAAAACTGGAATACTTTTAAGAGTGAAAAGAGGCCACTATAAAAATCCCACTAGGAAAATAGGCATATACTGTGACTTTCCTGGGAAAACCAGGATTTATGGTCACCATAATTTGGGAAGATTTAGAGGCACAGGGTCAAGTTAAGTTACTGAAATTGTACAAGTTGAAGATAAAGAAGTCTAAAGAAAAAGGAAAGCTTTGAGAATGAAAAGGAGGGTTGGAGCTAAGTAATATTTAGAAAATAAAACCAGGAAAGTTTGATTTGTTGGTCATTGCACTAGGTTGAAAAATGTCTCCCAAAAGTTTATGTCCACTCAGAATCTATGAATGCATCCTTATTTGGAAATTGTATATTTTCAGAAGTAATCAAGTTAAGATTAGGTCATTCTAGATTAGCATGGGCCCCAAATCTAAAGACTGGTGTCCTTATAAGAAGAGGGAAATTTGGAAACAGACACACAGGAAGAATTCCATGTGATGACAGGGGCAGAGATTGGAGTTATGCTGCCACAAGCCAAGAAACACCTGAACCTTGAAGAGGCAAAGACGATTTCCTACCTAGAGCATTCAGAGGGAGTATGGCCCTGCTGACATCTCGATTTCAGACTTCTCGTTTTCCAAAACTATGAGAGAATAAATTTCTATTGCTTTAAACCACCCACTTTGTGGCACTTTATTACAGTAGTCCTAGGAAACTAATAAAGATGAGAAGGATGAAGAAGAGGAGGGGATTTCCAGATTCGGCTCTGACACATGTAAAGCTTGGAAGTTGTCCCTCCCTCCCATCCTCACAACAAGAAAAAACTGAAATCAGTGACTTTTTTTTAAATCTATCAAAGAACTGTGGTCACCAGGCAAACCAGTATCCCAAAATCTAGAGAGAAAGGTGAATTCAGAGAGTCACAGCTGAGATACGTTTACCTGGGGAAAAAAAGGCCCCTGGAGCCACAAACTAGTAGGAACACTTCCATGGTAATCATGTGGAATTGCTGGAGGCTGAGTGTGGACTAAGAGAAGAGAGAGAAACTCTTGGCTGGTGAGGGGACACAGTCTTAGGGTCATTCCCCTACACTTTCGTGGGTTTTACCTTCAGGAATCCTACCCAGTTTTCAAGTGAAGAAGCAGGAAAGATCCCCTCTTGGCTCTGTAATAGGGAGCAGAAAAGGAACCTTCATTAAATACATGCCAAGCTGCAAATAATTCTCTATAAAAAAGGTTTCCCCAAGGGGAAAGAATTTATCAGAGACTTGTCTGACCTGGGAGAAGGGCATTTTCTCAGACGCCAGCATTCTCTCACCTTCCTATCGCCTATCCGTCCTATCCTAGCCTAAGAGGAGTGGAGGAATTTAAAAAACTCTGTGGAGGTCACAGCCCAGGGGCACAGGCCCACTAAAAGACTGAGATTTAATAATAAAATTAAAGAATACTCCCTCTGCCCCACATCTTACTACCACACCAGCAGGCTCCAATATAATAACAGTGGATTACAGCTGAAAGAACCACAAGATACAGACTCTAAGAGGATTTATTAAGGACACCTGTAGCAGTTTGATATTATTTATGATTTCCAAAAAGAGATACTAGATTATGTCTGTAAACTGGTTTGTCCCTCTGGGCATATTAGATTATATTAGATTCAGAGGTTTCAGTTTTAATTGATTAAATTATGATTAGGACTTTGATTGGACCACATTAGTAAGTGGGGACTCACAGAGAAAAGACATGGCAAAGGACAGAGTTGGGAGTTTTGATCCTGGATCCTGGGAAGTAAACACACAGAGAAGCAGATACGTGAGGAAGGAGAGAAGTCTCCAATAAACACAGGCAGAGACCTCAGAGAGAAAGACAGAGCCATTTGCCTGAGAGTATACAGCTGGCCTTGTGGAGAAAGCAAAGCAGCTGAGCCCGGAGAGGAATGAGGCCCAGGAAGAGAGGAACCCAGGAAGGCTGAACCCTCACAGATGTCGGCAGCCATCTTGTTCCAACATGTGGCAATAGACTTTGGTAAGGGAAGTAACTTATGCTTTATGGCCTGATAACTGTAAGCTTCTAATCCAAATAAATACCCTTTATAAAAAACAACTGATTTCTGGTATTTTGCATCAGCACCCCTTTGGCCGACTAATACAAAGCCCAAAGACAAAAAGGGAGACAAAAATAAGGACACTAGAGGGATATGAAGCCCCTGGCACCTACAGCTACAACTCATATTAAACATAGCCAAATTCCTAGCCAGAGTAACATAAAACCTCACCCTAAATAGTTGATAGTCCCTTAAAAGGACTATGTACCTCAATTCCCTTTACACAATGCATGATATTTGACTTTTAACAAGAAATTACAGGGCATGCTAAAAGGCAAGAAAAAACATTCTGAAGATACAAAATGAGCATCAAAACCAGACTTAGATTATGGAATTATCAGACAGGGAATTTAAAGTAACTAATGATTAATATGCTAAGGATTTTAATTGAAAAAGTAGACAACATGCAAAAGAACAGATGGGTAATATTAACAGAGAAATGGAAATATTAAGAAAGAATCAAACAGAAATTCTAGAAATCAAAAACACTAACGGAAATGAATAATACCTTTGATAGACTCATTAAACATGGCCAATATAAGAACCAGTGAGCTTAAAGATAGGTCAATAAAAACTTCTCAAACTGAAATGCAAACAGAAAAAAGAATGGGGGAAAAAAACTATTTTGAACATCCAAAAATGGTGAGATAATTTCAAAAGGTGAAACATATGCATAATTGAAAAAAAGAGGAAGAGAAAAGAGCAGAAGAAATATTTGAAGTAATAATGGCTGAGTATTTTCCAAATATTATGGGAGACACCAAACCACAAGAGATCCAAAAAGCTCAGAAAAGACCAAACAGGATAAATACCCAAAACTCTACACCTAAGCATGTCATATTCACACTGCAGAAAACCAAAGGCAAAGAAAGTCTTGAAAAATGAGAAGGAAAAGTGAAGGATCAAGATGAATTCTCAGGCACTTGATATGGGTGCCACCAAGGAGAAAGGGAAAACTTATAATTCTGAATTTGGCCTCTAATTCTTTCTTATTTATTGATAACTTTTTCCACAACGTCTTTCCAGGGCAAGACCTCTACACCATAGACCTGGATACCTACACCAGTTGTGTAAGTCAGCCAAAGGGGTGCTGATGCAAAGTACCAGAACTGTGTTGGCTTTTATAAAGGGCGTTTATTTGGAGTAAAAGCTTACAGTCACAAGACCATAAAGCATTAGTTATTTCCCTCACCGTAGTCTGTTGCCATGTGTTGGAGCAAGATGGCAGGTGATGTCTGCAAGGGTTCAGCCTTCCTTCTTCCTCTTAAGGCTCTGTGGTCCCAGCTTCTTCCATTATCAGCTGTAGGCTGGTATTAGGCTGGTCTCTCTTCCTGGGGCTCTTTAGCACATAGTGCAGGGCACCTTTATAACCTGGCAGATGTATATGTCAACAACAATAATCCTGAAACAGTACTCAAGCACTATCCAGAAACCATGCAAGCTTAGTGCTTATCATCAGCACCAGGTGCCAGGAAAGAGCATAGGTAGAAGGGGTCTAATCAGGTAGATAGTTCTCTCTCTACCTGGTATTGAAATCAGAACAAACCCTCACACTCACTTCCTTTGGACTGAGTAAGCTCCTCGAGTTCTTGGATAATTGGTGGAGGGTGGAGAAATTGGACTTAAAGAGAGAATGGTATGTTTTTCTAATAAGACATATAGAGGAATCAGTGATCAATGGGGTGAGGGGGTGGGATGACTCTATTATGACCATCCTTGTATTCTGAACTTTGAAGCAGGTCATGCTAGTTCCTTGTTGTGCTTGCTCTTCACTCTACTGAAGCTCCAGTTCAGCAGGAAAAGTATGTGCCTGTCTAGGATGTATTCATAAAAGCCAAAATTTAAGCCAAGTGCACTCTTGTCTTGCTCTACCTTCAAAATCATAACAGATTCCTTTCTACTTCCCAATGTAAATACTAGGTTATAAGCTAATGAAAATTGGAACACTTCCTCTATTTCTTATAGAAATAAATGCTTAACTTCATTCATTCCCCTGGGCTATATGACTTTGTGACTTTTGAAATTAAAAAAGAAATCACATAGCCCTTCATGAAATAAACTCACCAAATAATAAATAACTAAAGAACAAAGCCCAGTTTCACAGAAAACAAATCGTGATACACAGTACTTGTGGCAGTTTGAAATTGTTTTATGAATCCCCCAAAAAGAAAGATTATGTTTGTGGGCTGGTCTACTCCTGTGGGTGTGAGACCTTTTTTCAATTGGACTAGCTCAGTGAAATGTGAATCAGGTTGAATCTCCTTCCCCTTACTGGGTCAGATAAAAAATGAAGATACACCAGAAAAGAGTGCTTCCATTTTTTATCCTGCCATGGACAGAAAGGAGACTCTCAAGCAGCTGAGACCCCAGGAAGAGATGAGCCATTTGCCTGATATCTTTCAGCTGAAACTGGGAAGAAAGCAGAGCAGCTGAGCCTGAGTGAAGAGACCTGGTAAGAGATAAGCCCTATGCCTGGTTGCCCTCAGCTGAGTTCCAGGAGATGGTAAGTCCTGGAGGGGAAGGCAAAGACCAGGCAGAGATTGCCCGCCATCTTGCTTCAACACGTGGTAGCTGACTTGGGTTATAAAGCACCTCTTATTGTGCCCTGAGTTGGACTTTTCATGGCTTTGGAACTGTAAGATTTTACCCCAAATAAATACTCTTTATAAAAGCCAACACATTTCTGGTACTTTGCATCCACAGCCCTTTGGCAAACTAAAACAGATATTGGTACCAGGAAAGTGGGATTGTGCTGCTTGCAAGCAAGCTAAAAATGTTGGAACAGTTTTATAAATGGGTAAGGGGTATTTTTTGGAGGAATTATGAGATGTTTGATAGAAAAGGCCTAGATTGCTTTGAAGAGATTTTTGGTAGAAGGATGGTCACTTAACAGATTCTTGAAAAGGCCTTAGAAAGAAATAATGAAACTATTATTGGAAACTGGAGGAAAGGTGATCCTTGTTTTAAAATTGCAGAGAACTTGGCAAAATTCTTAACTTTTGATGTTAGATAGAAGGCAGAATTTGAAATTGACAAGCTTGGACATAAAGCTGAGGAGATTTCCAAGTAAATGTGGAAAAAGCGGCCTGGCTTCTGCTTGCAGTTTATAGCAAAATGCAAGAGGAAAGAGATAAGCTGAGAACTGATTCTGGAAATTCCAAGTGTCTGAAATCAAGCCCCCAGATGATAGTGTCCCATTTGAGGAATTAACTAAACTTGGAACTTGTAAGTCAGCATTGAAGGTGCAGTAATCCAGGAAAGACTTGTGGAAAGTCTTACTGTCTGATGGCTTAGACTCCTGCTTACTGCATGCTAAACCAACAAGCTTTCTGCAAGATCTGTATGCGTGAAGCCACTGTAAACCTGGACTAAAAGGGACATAGATGGAAGGAAAAATAGCTCCATGAGGAAAACCATGGAATTAAGATATCTCTTCGGGGATCCTAACCATGTGTATGGAGAGGGTGAGTTTACCCCAGAATTTGAAGAGGGTGGATGTTCCAGCCCATTGTTCAGGGAGAATTTGGCTGCCCCAGGCTACAGAGAGGGTGGTTGGGGAGAGTTAGTAGATACCACTTCTCTAACGGGAGTGGGCCTGTTCCCCATAGGTTTAGGAGAGTTAAGTCACCACCCCACTGTTCTGAGGGGGTTGGGCCTGTATGTCGGAGATTAAGGAGAACGTTGCCACCACCTCAATATACTAAGGAGTCTGACATGCCCCCCCCCCTCAGAGACTGGGGAAAGTGTGGCTGTCATCCTGATGTTCTTGGACGGTGAGGCCTAGAGCTCAGTCACCACCCAGATGCTTGAAGAGGGTGGAGCTGAAAGGCCATTGGGCAAGCCTGTGAAAAGGGTGCACCCCCAATGAAGCCCTGAGGAGAAGAAACTATCATTCTAAGGATGACTCTCAGACTTTGAAATTGAATGAAGTATGCTCTGCAGTTTTAGGAACTGTTGAGTTCCTGAAACTCAACATGATACATGTTTCCCTCCCAAATTCTCCTTATGGTAATGCAAATGTTTATCCTATGTATGTCCTTCCTTTATATATTGGAAGTAGATACTGTATTTTCTAAGTTTCACAGGTCTACAGCCAGAGGGGACTTTTTTTTTTTTTTAAGATTTATTTTTATTTATTTATTTCTGCTCCCTTCCCCTCATTGTTGTTGTTGTTTTATTGTGGGTAAAAATCAATTTTTTCACAATACAAACCAATATTTGTAAAATGATATATGAATATATATGCATATATGTGCATTTGCTTACATAAATGTTATTTTATATATATACATATATATATTTTTAAAGGTGCTTAGATTACCTAGATATTACAGAAATTACAGGGATTCCCATGTTCCCCACCTCCCACACCTCCCACAACATCCTACACAAACATCCTTCATCAATGTGGCACATCACCCGTAATGGATATACACATCCTGGGGCCTTGCCACCAAGCATAGATCACAGTTCACATGGTAGACCACACTCTCTCCCACACAGTTCTGCATGGTATATGCTGATGTAAAATGGTCTACATCTGTCGCCGCAACGCCACTCAGGACAACACCCAAGTCCCGAAAAAGCCCCTGTTTTTCAACTGCCCTTCCCCTACCTGCCCTGAAAGTGTCCAGTGGCCACCGGCTCCACCTCCCTGTTATAATTTCTTCCATTACTTGAATCACAATATGTCTACGACAGAAAACCATTAAGTCTACTCTAGTCCATAGCTCTTCCCCCAATCCTGAGGGGACTGGGATGGTGACATCCACTCCACCTCCAAGTGAGAGAGGGCTTATATCCCATGGATATGGTGGATGGGATTATCCTGCCTGCAGCTGCAGGCCCTCTCCATTCCCTGGGATGGCCGTTGCCCGTCGTTGTATCCTTGCCAGGTGACTTGGATGAATCCATTGAGCTGTAGGTTAGGAGTTGCAGAGCTCCACCGAGATTCCAGGCACAGCTGGTGCATAGGTAGGCCAGAGGCTCCAGTCTCTGGAAGTACACCTAAATCCCCTCGTTGTTTGTGCTTGCTGTGCCTGTTTGTTATGTGCTCGTCTTCCTTTCAGGAGGCATGGGGAACCAAACCCAGGACCTCCCTTGTAGGAAGGAGGCACACAATCACTTGAGCCTTCTCTGCTCCCTGCTTTGTTGTGTCTCTTTTTGTTTTCTTCCTTGTGTCTCTTGTTGCGTCATCTTGTTGAGCCAGCTTGTCGCGCCAGCCTATTACATCAACTCACTGTCTTGCTCATCTTCTTTAGGAGGCAGCGGGAACCAAATCTGGGACCTTGCATGTGGTAGGCAGGAGCTCAATTGCTTGAGTCACATCCACTTTCCCAGAGGGGACTTTTGACCCAAGTCAAACTGTATTCCTATAAGTGATTTTGATGTGATTTTGTATTTAACATTGTTACTGAAATGATTTAAGGCTTTTGGAATATTGTGATGTAATGAATGTATTTTGCATTTGGAAAGGCATGTCTTTTTGGGATTCAGAGAGTGGAGTATGGCAGATTGAGGTTATTTTATGAATCTCCAAATAAAAAAAAAGATTTTGTTTGTAAACTAATTTATTCCTCTGGATGTGTTACTCTTCGATTGTATTAAATTCAGCTGATTACATTACTTGATAATAATGCTTTAGGGCTTTGATTGTACTACCTCAGTGAGGTGTGACTTAGGTTGAGTCTTTGCCCCTTGCTGGGTCTGATACAAATGGACTCACTTGGACAGATACAGGGGGAAAAAAAGGGCGGTGGGGGAGGAAACTGCCATGTTTGATTCTGTCATATGAAAGAAAAGACTGCAGGTTTACCCACAGCTGAACTGCAAGGAGAGAAGCCCCAATAGACAAGCCCTATGCCAGGAGAGTAAGACTACAGGATCATTTAAGCACAAAGCCCCAAAAGTCTGGGACCATGGAGCTGTTCAAGAGGAAAGGGTGAGCCCAGAGGGGAAGGCTGAAACCTAGGCAGAGATCAGCAGCCATCTTGTTTCACCACATTGGCAACACTCCAGGATCAACAGCAGCTGACTTTGGTGAGAAAGCTTCTTTGATAGAGCCTCAGTTTGAACTTTACATGGCCTTGGAACTGTAAGCTTTTACCCCAAATAAATCCCCTTTATAAAAGCCAACAGATTTCTGGTACTTCGCATTGGCAGCCCTTTGGCAAACTAAAACAGTACTGCCCAATGAACTGCAATTGAGCAGTTATCAAAGGTCTTTCATGACACTACTTGATAAATGTTTAAAGTTATTTACCTGCCTTGTATATGGACAATTTTCTATTCAATAGCTCCAAAAAAAAAAAAAAAAAAAAGATTAAAATTAAAATATCTTCAGTCTGTCAATGTGGGAGAAAAAACGACAGGACATTAGAACTCTTCAAAGGAGCCTATTGTTTTATTAAATTTTTACAACTGTATTGCCTTTTTTAAAGCTGCCACAGTGTAACTTCTTTGTTTCACCCCTGAGGCAATCACAGTAAAAAGGATATTTCTTTCTCACGGAAAAGTTCCACACAACTAAGATTTTAATGGTGCACTCTAGTTGTATATTTAAAAAAAAAAAAACCTTGTTCATAATTATCTACAATTCTATACAAGAAAAGAACTATAAGTAAGTACTGTAATTACACTGGGAACAGAAAAACCTCTCCATGTTCCTTCAAAATAGCAACATTGCATAAGATGAAGAGAAGAAAACATCACTTATTTTGAAGTGAGCATCAAAAGAGCTTGCCCAGTGGGATTATACGAAAGTCCAATTTGCTCTGAGAGTTGCTTAAGCTACAAGTACCACCGCAAGGGAGGGAGTGGCAAGAACAGCAATCCTTTAAAGAGATTGCAAGGCAGTGCTGCTGAGCCTTAGAGAGGCTGCATTCAGCTCTGCTGGCAGAAACAAAGAGAGGGCCAGATTCACAATCTTAAGTGGATGCAGAATGAATAAAGTAAATGCCCAGTATTCAAGAGCTGGCTCTCACTGGCCTTCAAGATTGCCCTGTTTGGTTTTCAGGTTAGAGGAATGCATAAATGCTTGAGAAAAACAATTCTGATTTAAGATGAATGTGGCAGGGTCCTTCTTTGCTTATCTCATTTCCAATGTCTCCAAGTGGAAAGAAGAAAAAGCAGATAGAAAGAGATCATCACATGGCAGTCTTTGGCTCATTTTCTTTGGATTGCCAGAGATTAAAACTGAGCTTGAACTTTGGAAGTATGGGGACAGCTGAAAAAAATCTAAGCTGAAAGAAAGGTTGGTGGGTGTGTCCCTGATTTTGTTCACACCACTATCCACAAGCAATCACTGCCCAAGTCTACCCCTGCCATCATGCTTTCCCAGACAAGCTCAGCCTTAGGTGATTGTCTAGATTCATAGCATGTACTTTTGGTAATGCTCATTTGGTACTCAGTACATATGACTTTGAATTACCAATAGGGCATGTTGAATTTTAAATGACTTTGAGACATTCTGGTCGAGGATTCCAACAGAGAATTGGAAGCATGTGTCTGTCACCCAGGAAAAGTCCAGTCTAGAGATATAAAGATATAAAGTCTTTAGCAAGTAGTTGGTGATTGAAATCAGATGAATGAGCAACAGTGTATAGGTAAGAGAATGGAAAGTGATGAAAGAAGAAGGCTTAAAAGAATCCTAGAGAACATGATTACTTAAGAAGTATATAGTAGAAAGTCATTGAAAGAGAATTAAAAGATGTCATAAAGACAGAAAAAAAAAAAAAAAAGATTGCTTTGTGGGTGCTTTTAATTTCCCCAGCACGAGGGGAATTATGTTGTTGATGATGTCTGTATTTTCAGAACACTTACACATTTTTAAGCATATGGTATGCCCTAAATATTTATTTAAGGAACAAAATATGAGAATGAAATCCTCATAAATATTGCTCTTATTTTTCTTTTTATGATTTTCTTAGCATCAGTAACCAGTTACCACCTCTGCTCTGGCGTATTTATCCCATTGCTCTTAGCAGACTGTAAGTGGCCGTAGCAGGCCTGTTAGTGGCACAGTCTCACCTCTAGGGGGAGCCCAAGGAGAGGAGTACTGAGGAAGGGTCTAAGACAAGCTTTTATTGGGTCGGGGTAGTAGTGGATGGAGCTTTTGGTGAATTAGGAAAGTGATCAGAAGGTCCTGCCTCCACATGGCCAAAACTTTAGTTTTTCTTTAGAAATCACACATTTAAAAAAATAAAAATTATGTGACAGCAAGCAAATCTAGTCTTGACCCCCACTTGGAAAAATTTCCCTAATCTGAAAAAAACAAAAACAAAAACAGGGTAGGATTCATGTGTTAAAACTAGTGGCCAAAGAGCTGTATATAGCCATTGATATGTTTTATTTGGCTCAAGGTGGGTGACTTGTGTGTGTGTGTGTGTGTGTTTCAGGAATTTGAACATCTTTAGAACAGACATATAATTACCACTATGTCACAACCCCTATAGCTTCTTTTATCCACTTCTGGGCACATTGTTTGTTTGTTTTTTGTCTTTCTAGGCATTTGAATTTGCAAATATTGTTTAAATTTTAAAAGTATTTCTTTACAAGGTAGCTTCTTCTAGACCTTCTTCATGGTTAAGATTTCAGTACACATTATCTCAGAAATTGTTGCATTCTACATCAGGAAAGATGTGTCTTACCATATCAAAATCATGGGAGCATTCCTTCCAAAGGGAACAAATGTGAATCCTTCTTTTGGATTGTGAATCATTTAATATTATTGTCGCCAAAGAAAATTGAATAGAAAAAGACAAATAGGATCTGGAAACAAAGTAGGCAGAACTGCATGTTATACAATCCTTGTTGTTCTTACACTTGAAAAGAAAATGAAGTGTACTGAAGTGAAAGTCCTTCTCTACAGTTCTGTGATCACAGCCAAGGCAGGAGACTTCATATCCCAACACAAATGAACATTCCAGAGCCTGAGGGATTAGACAACCTCTACAAAGCAGGCACACTGCCATTGGGCAGGATTTTCTAGGATAAAAGCTCTTCTGCTGTCCTAAAAGCACAAGCATTTCAGGTCTCACCATGGGCAACTTGGAAAATAGGGTAGAAAGGAGTCTTCCAAACTGTAAACCAACCATTTGTTGGAAGCATGTTTTGCAAGCTCAATAAACAAGTTGGCTGCTTAATTCATCCATCCAGTCAAATCAACTTGTATCAGGAGTCCACCATGTGATGGGTTCTGCACCTACATGGAAGTATAAGACAAGGTCCCTGCCCTCCAAAGCCTATATTCTAGCACTGCTGGCAAACATAAATGGATTTCTTGTTTCCACCAATATCCACAGAAACACTTTGTTTTGAATCTGTTTACTTGGGAGCATTGTGGACCCATTGGTTACAGGCTCTATAGTGAGAACAAGTACCTATTTTTAGTTTCCAGGTATGATACATGCCAAGCATTTTTTTAAATGGTAATTTTCAGGGTCCTCTGGCAAAGATTTTAAATGGATTTGATCAAAAGTCAAAAGAAGCCCTTTCACATGCTCTTGCTGGAGGAACTTGGCATGGGGACTGTACCTAACTGAAAGGCTTTGTTGGCTGAAGTTTGTTGGCTTCAGGTCAAATCACAGGACCCCTTTGAACAAAGAGTAAGGCCATTAGTTTGCATGCTTAATCCCAAGTGAACTTGTGTGAGTCTCCCTCTTTCTTGGGATTTGCAGGTCCCATGGTTCAGTAGCATGGGAGAGTGACACGTTAATCCTGCTCTTTTTTCTCTCTCATCCTTATGATTGCCACAGGCCACTGACTGTCCAGTAAATGATGACTGGACTTTTTTTTAAACAATTTGACAGTGAAGCTTACATCAAAGTGTGTTAAAATTGCAGGTGTTATTATCTGATCATATATTTTTTTCTTGGCCTTGAAAATCTCCCTCTTTTTTAAAAGCAGCTTTAAAAAACTGTACCAACTGTAGCTGGTTTAAATGCTATCAATTAATTTAAATTTAAATTTTTTGATTAATTATTATTCCTTCTTTAGAGTCTTGTTACATAACTGATTTGTACTTGTTTTTTACTATCTATGGAGAAATTAACCAATATGCATTAACCAGCTTTCTTAAATACTCCTAGTATATTACTCAATGTCCCCGATATTTCCCCTTTATTTTTGTTTTTAAAAAATGAAAAGTAAAACAACAAAGAAACAAATAGACCCAAAGAAACAAAATATTTTAAAATAATACAAATCTTAATTTTTTTTCCCTTTAGGTGGAAATAAAACCTGGGCAAATATGAATTTTTTGTACCACACCTCTCCATTTTCATGGTTGGCTTTGACAATTGGCCCTTGCCAAATTTGTTTGTTCCTGGTTTATGGAAGATTTTCTAGAAAATAATTTGGAAGGAGTAAAGGAGACAGTTCTCCAAGTAAAATTCATTTAAACATATACTGCTGTATAAGACCATTAGCTGGTGGGTTGTTGTTAATTTGTAGGTCAAATTGATGCAGCAAACTTTAAAAAGGGGTTGGTGAAGATTTTGGTGATGAGACGTACTCTCTCCTGAAGCCCGGAGGTATTTGAAGTTGGAGATGTTTGACTTCCTGTTAGGCACTCTTTCTTCCCAAGACTAAGTCCCAGTATAAGGCAATTCCCATTATGAGGCAGTGCTGTAGTGGCCACTGGTATGGAGATCTACCTTGGTAAACGTCAAAATCTTGCCGTGAACTGCCATGAATTCGAACTATGTAAAATTTGTGAGGAAGAGGCCCTGATTTAGGGTCAAGTGGAGAGCATGGGTTTGTCAGAGCAGAAAATTATCTTGAGATCTTTAAGATCTATCTTCATATGTTTATAAATTAGTAGTTGTAACAAACAATTATATGTACCTTTTAAAAAAAAATTTATTTGGCCCACTGAAACAATTGGCCTTTATGTAGGCAATGAGGCAGAAAAGGCAAGCACTTTCTTCTCCTGTAACCAATAACCACAGTTTTGCCTGTGACATTCTAAATCCACTATTTGTGCAGTAGTTGTAGACTTACTTCACCAGCACACCTGGGCCCCTTTCTCAGAAAATCATAGCCCATGTTGTTCTCCACTCCTAGCCCCCTTTCCTCTCAACCAGAGATGCCTAAACTTGGGCCAATTATGGGTCACAAAGACCTAACACTGTTAGAAATACTTCATGTAACTAGTCTCAATAGCCTAGCTCTGACGTCTCTCACCCTGGAGCATGCCTGCACTCAAATCTCTAATGTGTACTCTCATTTTTTTTCTCATTTCTCAATAAACCCTTCACTTGCTTGCCTACCCCTGCCCCCAAAAGTCTAGCTCTGAAGCTGAGTTTCTGTGACGTATATGAATCAATCTTTTATCATTCATGATAAAAAATGTTTTGCTCTTTTATTAGTGCTAAATTAAAAAAACAAAAAAATACAAGCTCAGAAAGGAAAAATAATTGAGTCAAAATTAGTAAAGAAAATTCAGCCTCTTTTTTGAAAGGGACTTCAAAGAAACTAATGCAATGCTTGCTGAATGTTTAAAAAAAAATAAATTGAAATGATACTGTGAAATTGTTTTCCTAAAATTTCTAGAAATTGGGTAAGATAATCATGAGACATGGAGTAAGAAAGACTATACAGAAGAGCAAAGGAACATTTACTGATGTTTGTCGCATAGAAAACCATCAGATGCTTGTAGAGGTAAAAACATTGTTCAGCTAGCCAATTGATATTTATGAGGCTTTTTTGTTTTTAGTGTAATCTTTCACATGTCTTTTTCCTTTTCCTTTTCTTTTCTACTTGTAAAAAGTTATAAAATAATCTTTCGAGAGTTGAAACACTCCACCAGGCTCTTTCTCCCTCCTGACTAGCGCCATCATGGGTCGCACGCATGCTCCTGGGAAGGGCCTGTTCCAGTCGGCTTGGCCCTGTCGCTGCAGCGCCCCCACCTGGCTGAAGTTGACGTCAGATGACGTGAAGGAACAAATTTACAATTAAGGCCAATTAAGGGCCTGACTCCTTCACAAATCCTGTGATCCTAAGAGACTCACATGGCTTTGCACAAGTACGTTTTGTGACAGGCAATAAAATCTTGAGAATTTTTAAGTCCAAAGGGCTTGCTCCTGATCTTCCTGAGGAGCTTTCCCATCTAATTAAGAAAGTTGTTGCTGATCGAAAGCATCTTGAGAGGAACAGAAAGGATAGGGCTACTAAATTCCATCGGATTCTGAATGAGAGCCCAATTCACCAATTGGCTCAATATTACAGGACAAAGCCATTTGTTCTCCCCCTCAATTGGAAATAAGAATCAGCCACAGCCTCAGCCCTGGTTGCATAAACTTGTCTTTATACTTCGAAAATAAAGTCATTGCTTAACTGAAAAACAAACAAACAAACAAAAATTCCACCAGGAAAAAAAATAAACAAGTAAAACTTGGGTGCTTACTTATTTACAAATAGAAAATCTAATCACAAGAAATTACCCTATAGATTGTATCTTGATTTTTCCCAGAAAAGTCTAATATGTCTCCAGTCACAAATGTGTGCTCTCTGTGGACAAAAGCCAGGCGCCCATTGGGCGCCTTTAATTAGTTCTGACTCACCATTATGCCTGTTTCTTCAGCAGCACAAGAGGGATGTGAATGAATTATGCCCCACCTTGCTATAATTAGTGTCCTTATCTACTAAAGGTGCTGGGGGTTCTGCTTTGTGTGCCTCTGAGTTCACAGCATATTTTTTGAAGGGAAGGGAGAGGTACTGTCATCCAGTCCTGTGTGTTTAAGAGATTTTTGACTCATAATTCAAGGTGACAAAAATGGAAACCACTATTTTGGGTTTTAAGATACAATAAATTAAAAGTGTAATTAAGTATATAATATATTATGACAGCTTTTAAAACAGTAAATTTTTTCCATGAGGCCATGCAACATAAATCAGTAAAAAAAAAAAAAAAAAAGCAAACTCAGCTTTTGGCAGAACCTAAATATATAAACTTTATGATAATCTACCTGAAGTAAGTATGTTTTCTTTTCTTGTGTCATAGTAACACAATGTTCAGTTTTGGATTTCCCATTTCTGCATCATGATTATTATTATCTGCACTCTTCACCGTGAAATTTCTTCCTAACTTTTACTCTCCTCTCTGTTTCCAGCTTCTTGGACTTATCCTAGTCTGATCCACAAAAAGTGGTCCCCAATCCTCAAGCTTAAGCTTCTAGATGAATGCTGCCTTACCCTGTTGTGAGTTGAATTGTGTCCTTCAAAAAGATATGTTCAAGTCCCAATCTCTGAACCCACAAATGGAACCTTATTCAGAAATAGGGTCTTTGAAGATGTGATTGGTTAAAATGAGAACAAGGTGGATTAGGGTGGGCCTTACCCATTGTGACTGGTATCCTTCTGAGAAGAGGGAATTGTACAAGCAGGAACAGACTGAAGTAGAGAAGGCCATGTGTCAATGGAGGCAGAGACTGGAGTGACGCATCCACAAGCCAAGGAACACTGTGGATTGTGAACAAACGCCAGAAGCCAAACAAAGCAAGGAAGAATTCTCCCTATGGGTTTCAGAGGGAGCATGGTCCAAAGAATCCATTCATGTAATCTAAGTATCTTTTAAGAAATTAAAAAAAAAAATTATTATAAGCGCGCGCACACACACACACACACACAAACCTTGGTTTCAGAATTCTAGCCTCCAAAACTGTAGACAATGCATTCTGTTGTCTTAAGCTCCCAAGATTGTGGTACTTTGCTATAGCAGTCTTAGGAAATGAATACATATACATACTCCAAAGACAGCAACCTTGTGCTATATCCAGCTTTCCGCCCCTCTTCCTCTCTGTAGATGCTACACTTGTGCTGTCCAATGGGTAGCCACTAGTCACATTTTGACTATTGAACCTTAGAATTATGGCTAACCTGAATTAAGATGTGTTATAAGTGTAAAAAACACACTGTTTCAAGCATTTCGTATAAAAAAGAGAATGTAAAGTATCTCAACCATTTTCACAACTATTATGAATTAAAATGAAAGTATCTTGCTTATACTGGGTTTAATAAATTATAAAGTTTTCACTTGTTACTTTTACTTTTTTAATATGGCTACCAGAAAACTTAAAATCACCTCACATAATATTTCTATGGGACAGCATAGGGTTACAATATGAATCCCTGGATACCATATCCCTTTGATTTCAGAGATTCCTTTCTTACCCCAAATCCTTTTGATATAGCCTCTTTTGCTGTGTTTCTCATTTCTACACAGTCTGACATTTCACCTGACCACACCATAAGCTCAGGGGGGCACAGGGCTTCTTAAACTTATATTCTTGAATTCAATAATCATGCGTTGATTATGTGGTGGAAAGTACTCTATCAAGAACTTATAGATAAAATTGGAGTAGGAATATGTTCTAGAAATTTCAAGAATATCCCTGTGACTAGAGATGAGGGTGCAAGGAGGAAGGTGCCAAGGTAGAAGAAGGCACAGCCTGAAATGCCTTGTGGACCATTCCATAAAATTCAGCTTTTATACTGAAGGCAGTGGGCAGCCACTGAGGAGTTTGTTTTTTGATTTTTTTTAAGGAGATACTGGAGATTGAACCCAGGACCTCGAACATGGGAAACAGGTGCTCAACCACTGAGATACATCCACTCCCCTGAAGAGTTTAAAGAAGGAAGTGACATGTGCAGTTTTACTTTCTAGGAAGATCAGATTATGACACAGCAAGAAAAGAATTAAATGGCTGTCATCACAATTTTAAAAAATATGCTGAGGACTTGAACTGAGGCAGTGATAACAGGAATGGCTAAATTCAAATTTGACAACATGCAGTATGTAAAAATCTAGGCTTTGGAGGCTATTTAAATATGGAGAGTAAGAGAACACAACAGATCAAGAATGAGAACCTGCCTGGCTTGGTGGATAATTATTCCATTTACCAAAATTCAGAATATAGGAGACTGGAGAAACTGATCAATTTCAAGTCTGATTCATTGATTCCAGGCTTCCTACAGCACACCTGGTGGAGCTGTATTGTAGGAAAAAGAAATGGAGAATTATGGTGCACAGGATTCAAGACTGGATTAGAGATTGAAGGGGTATCAAAACTTGGGAGCTGTAAAAATCACCTTGGGCTTGGATAAAAATTAATAGCACAACTCTGCCAAACATTTGTTTTAAAAAATTAAAAATAAAATATTTAAAGATTCACATCTAAATGTATTTACACAAGGAAAAGGTCAGATAGCTATATGTTAACCAAGTTAACCATGGTTGCTTTTGAGATGTGGGATTATGAAAGATTTTTCTTTCCTTGCATTTTATGGCTTGGCATCTTTTTCTAAATTTCTATACTGGGCATGTATTACTTATGACAGTCTTCAAGTATTTTGTTTTGAAGACAAAAGAATAAGAATTAGCATATTTGAGTCATGCATTTTCAAACAAGACAGAAATGAATATAGCAAAAAGAGAACATTCTCCTTCAACCACCTCCAACCCCACACCCATCACAGAATCAGTGGTACAAGTTCAGAAGTTCAGCTTGTATTCTTCATGTGCTAGTCTGGCGTATTTAAAAATACATGAGAGATACTTACCTGGCAGGGGAGATACCATGATTACGAAGGTGGTTTTCCCAGGGCGAGGCTTATCCATTGCACTCAGGATGTGCTGACCCTTGCGATTTCCCCAAATGTGGGAAACTCGACTGCATAATTTGTGGTAGTGGGGGACTGCGTTCGCGCTCTCCCCTGGGGGGGGGGATACATGATAGAAAGGCAGAGAGAGAGCCATTTTTATTGTTGGTTTTATTTCATCATAAATAGATTCTGAACCTTCTTCCCTCCTTTATCTACAATCTAGACGTAAATGATTGCTCAGCAGCCCATGGTTTTAAATACAGCTATATGAGTTGTGACACTTAAATTTCTATGTCCAAGCCCTGACCTTTACCCGGAGCTCCAGACTCATACAACTTGCCTACTTGATATGTCCATTGGCTGTCTACCAGGCAACTTGAATTAAATACGTACAAAACAGAGTCCCTGAGGCTTGCTCTCTTATGAGGCTACCAACCCCAAAGCATTCTTCCTAATCTCAGTAAAGGGTACCTGCCTTCGTCCACCCAGGCTAGGGCCAAAAATTTAGAAGTTGTCTTTAATTTCACAGCTTCACATTTAATATATGAACCGAACCCTCTGGCTCTACTCCTGATATCTATTCTATATCCATTCACCTTCCTCCATCTCCACTGCCACCAGCCTAGTCCAAATTACTATGGTCATTTGTCTGGATTATATCATAGTCTACTTCCATCTACGTTTGCCCCCTGAATCCCTTTTCCATGTAAAGAAGTGATTTTTAAAATTTATATCAGATCACCTCACTCCTTAGTTAAAAATACCCTGTGGTTCCTTATTTTTCTTAAAATAAAACCCAAACTCTCTATATGCATGGCCTGTAAATCCCTCCATGCCATGTGCCTCCATCTCCATTACTCTGGCCATATTGATTTTCCTTCTATTACTAAAATACAGCAATTCATTCTGACCACAGGACCTTTGCATTGCAGTTCCATCTATCAGAAAATCTCTTTCTCCAGATACAGGTAAACCTGGCTCCTTCTTGACCCAGATTTAAATCCCAATGTCACTTCCTCAGGGAATCCTTCCCTGGCTTCTAATGTTGCTCCCTAAGCCCAGCCATTATACATGACCTTGCCAATTGAGGTTTAGTCACAAATAATTATCAGAAAGTATTCATTTATTTGCTTGGGCCCAGGCCCAGGCATTTACCTACACTATAATTTATTGATGCAAAGAAAACACAGCCTCTTTTATTAATCTACTGACCAGTCTGGTCTTACTCAAGTGCTTACCACCAATACCACCATCTGGATAGCGAGGAAAAATTAAAAAAAAAAAAAAAAAAAAAAAATTATATGTAGTACTGTCCACTTTAAAACTTCATTCAGTCCAAGAATTTAAATGGTCTCTTTAGATTTGGTTTAGTTGCTTTGGTATAATTACACCATCTTTTACATATATCTCCTCAACCCCTTGCTGTTCTCAAGATGGGGGATGGAGTGGGACTTTATAAAACCTCATGGCAACAGGCAAAGTGGGCTCCCTGGGCCTCATGCTGATTCTCGGATATCTCAGCCAATGTTTAATGAATGATTGCTTTAATTCCAGCATTGGTCTAAGTGGATTACATGCATTACTTAATTTAATTCTCACAAGAACTGTATGTGGTAAATACTTTTATCACCTTGATTTTATCATTGAGGAAACTGAGTTAGAGAGAGGCAATATTATCTGTGCAAAATTACCACACTTTAAATGGCAGAGCCTTTACCCAGGCAGTAAAGCTCCATAACCCACAACTTTGGCCACTGTCCTGTTCTACCTCTTTTGTATACTGGGGAGATTCAGTGAGCCATGGCTGGCCCAGTCCCATCCTTGGGTTTTCTGCTGGTGTCTGCTGTTGACATCTATGCCTGATGAATCTGTGGTTGAGTCTGCTGGGCTTGGCCAAGGACAGGGCTGTCACTCAGCATTCACATTACCCAGGACTGGGGAGAGGCTCAAGAGGGCAAACAAAACCCAGTTTCAGCCTATCTATGCCACTCTATCCACTTACCTGGCATGGGCCATTCCAGTCTTGTGTGACCAGTCTGTTCAGTGGGGTCCTCCAGGAGACCCAGTGGGAAGTGTGGCCAGAGCCCTCCTCCCCCAGGTTTTACTCCTTTCAAAGCCCATGTCTGACCATCAGCCTCCCTTTCCTTTGTTTCTCTCTTTTTCTTCCCATAAAACACTGGACCAAGGGGTGGGCTGGCTGCCTGCATTGTAGCATAGACTTTCACTACTGCATGCCATCCTTCTTAAAGTAGCATTTGTTACCACCCCCCCTCCATGGGCTTCAACGGGAAGAATCACTGTGATGGAACATGGTTTACAGAGAAGAGAGAAGAAAACACATTAGTTTAATGTTTCTAAATATCAGCCATGCTTTTCTTTTCTGTTGTCTTCTTTTGTCTCTGTCTCCCTCAGTAGAACATAGGCTTAATGACAGCAGGGGCTTTGATTGAGCTTGTCTGTAGAAAAACTTTTTACTTTAAAATCTTAGCTGTCTACTTCCTTAAAATATATAGTCTATTTGTCATGGCTATGACCCTAATAAAGGCCTGTTCAATGCTTAGAAGAATAGAATATTTCATCCATCAAATGTCTGTCATGCTGCCAAGCCAGGTGAAGTACTTATTGTGCTTACATGTATCAGCAAAGCACAGTTCTAATAGGGGAAACTGCTTTAAGTCATTAACTTACTCATAGCTTTTTCTCTGACAGAAAGAGACGAGAAAGATGGATCAGGAAAGAATGAGGCGTGTAGCAAAGGTTACTGTAGCATCCCACTGCCTGTTGAAAGACCAAGAAGGCAAAGTCAGCATGCCTACACATGCACACGTGCACACACACCACAGCCAGGCACCAGGAAAGGAGCTTAGTACAGGATAAATGAAGAAGCAATTGATGTATACACTACATAAGCAAAAAGAAGTTCATTGTGTATTACACAGAACTTGCCCACTGAATTAATTTCTTGTGGCTGCTATAACAAATTATCCCATTTGTGGCTTAAAACAATAGAGATGTATTCTCTCACAGTTCTGGATCCAGAAGTCTGAAATCAAGGTGTCAGCAGGACCACCCCTCCAGAGGCTCTGAAGGAGAATCTGTTTCTTGCCTCTCCCGGTGGCTGCTAACATTCCTTGGCATTCCTTGGCTTGTGGCTGCATCACTCCAAGCTCTGTCTCCATCTTCACATCACCTTCCCCTCTGTGTATGTCAAGTCTCCCTCAGCGTCCCTCTAATAAGATACATGTTATGGCATTTAGGGTCAACCCAGGTAATCCAGGATAATCTCCCATCTCAAGATGCTTAACTTAATCCTAGAGCCCCTTTTTCAAATAATGTAACATTAAAACCTGATATCTTTAGGGCCAACATTTAGCCCATTACACCCACCTTAGGCGATACCTTACCTAGGGTTTCTATCCAAAATCCAGATTAAAAAAGGACATAGATGAGAGAAAGAAATATCTAATTTTCTGGCAATCTACCCACCAAGCTCAAATGGAATGGCCTTAAGACCTTTACCAGGTTTCCACAGCCCAGAAAATCCTCAGCCTTTAAGAATCTAGCTCTCGGGAAGCGGCTGTGGCTCAATCAGTAGGGCTCCCGTTTACCATATGGGAGGCCCCGGGTTCGGTTCCCGGGGCCTCCTGGTGAAGGCAAGCCCGCCCGCATGGCGTGGTTAGCTGACCCAGCGAGCACAAGCAGCAAGGGGGCGATAAATGAATAAATAAATAAAATCTTAAAAAAAAAAAAAAAAAAGAATCTAGCTCTCTCATAATGTGCTTACTGGGAACCTCTCCTTAGATTTCTCAAATTGCCTTCACCTTCCATTATTTTTATGCTCATTGGCAATTAATCTTTTGGTGATTTTTAACCATTATAAACTAATATTTACCAAAACATGTAAGTACCTACTGTCCCGGTTCAAATGAGGCACCACCCCAAAATCCTCAAGATTGAGGAATGAACAAAGATAATGGGGGAATCCAACAAGGGACTAAAGTAGACTTATTATTCTGGTAATGGAAGAACTTGTAACATTGATATAAAGGCAGGGGCCACCAACGGTTCTGAGGGGAGGGAGAGGGGAGAATAGGTGTAACATGGGGCATTTTTGGGACATTGGAATTGTCCTGCATAACATTGCAATGACAGATACATTTTGTCAAAACCTATAAAATGGCTCAGTGCTAAATTGTAAACCGTAATGCAAACTATAGACCAGGGTTGGTAGCAATGCTTCAATAGGTGTTCATCAGCTGAAACAAATGTACCACATTAATGAAAGATATTGTTAATAGGGAAAAGTGTAGGAGGGGGAGGAGTAGATGGGAATGAGCTATATTCTTGGTGTAACATTTATGTAATCTAAAGCTTCTTTCATTAAAAAAAGAGAGAGAGAGAGAGAGAGAGAGAGAGAGAGTGAAAACTAATAATTTCATTTTAAGCTTTCCTTCAGTTGTGTGCCACTCCCATCCCATATTCCAATTCTCCAAGTAAAATGAGGGTAGAGGAAGGAAAAAGTAACTGTGTATGTATGACTTTGGTATTGCAGATTCTACAGAAAGTTTGGAACCACTTTTGGAAAGAAAGCTTTCCAAATGAACACGTGGTTTAACAATAAAATTGAATTAATTATGTTGGATTATATGGACACATTTTGTAAAATTTCTCTTCATTTAATCTACATTAAATTACAAATGTCAGTTTGACACTGTCATAGAGAGAGACTCCAGATAAATGACTTGGCTTGCATGGTACCTCCATAATCATTGGGTACAAAGCTTTCTTTTATTTTATGGCTCTAACCTTCATGACATGTGGCTTCATCTTGTAGTTAATTGATGCCCTGGTCCCCACCTTCTAGTAACTAGAAAAGGGAAAGGGAATAAGGGGATGACAGGCCTTTTCCCTTTAAGGGAAAATCTGTAAGCACACGCTATTTCTGCTCTAACAGCCAAAATGGCATCACATAACCTCAACCAGTATAAGGGAAACTAGAAAATGTACTCTTAATTTTGGATGACCTTGTAGCTGTTAAAATCCCATTATCATAGAAGAGGAAAAGAGCACGAATTGAGGATTAGTTAACCACTTCTGCCATAGAGCACACTTTTGCCTACTCAAATATCTGTGTACTCTTCTTTTCATATACAGAACGCATTAAAACCGTCTCCAAATCCCATTCAGCATCGGGAAACCTATAAAATAAAAAACATCTACCCCTGTTACACAGACAGCAAGTTTCCAATGGTGGAATAAGACTAGGATAACTATGATAAAACCTTTCGATTTAAACTGGGAAAGTAGGAAACATCGAACAGTCCTCTGTCCACGGTGATAGTCAAAGGCTGTTGGGTAAAAATTGAAAGGTTCCCTGCCCTAGAGTAAGTTTCTTATGTGGTCAGTCTGGCTGCCTTTGATTCTTCTTTCTGTAAGGAGCTCTCTTGGCCATTGCCCTCCATGACCCCATGCCCTTGCCCTTTGGGAAGTTCTTTCCAAATCCATTGTCCTCTGTGGCTACCTCTGAAGTATATTTGAGAGCTGTACAGCTTTTGCATCCTGGTTTCTTCTGGTACAGACTTACCTAATTTAGAGCTTGAGCAATCATAAGCTTTTGTGTGCTTAGCTTGTGGGCTTAACGAAAATGCAATATCCTACCAAACCTCGAAGGTTTCCAATGTCTTTGCTCCTCCTCAATTCTATTTGTGAGTAACCACAGCCAAAGGTTTGGACATAAATTTTATACCTGAAATCACTGTTCTTTTATTTACTAGTTGTTGTCTTCTATCTTCCCCTTCGTTATCTTTCTCAACACAATGACTACTGCCTAGAGGCTATTTGGATGAGACAGCAATATCTGTATTTGCCCTTTGCCCTTGGGATAGCTTCCAATATCTACTAGAAAAAAATAAAGGCTTGGGCCTATAGCCTTATTGCCCACTAAGCCCCCCTCTTCAGAGCCACCTTGTATTATTTCTTCAGTTTAAAAGGCAGAAACAATTGTGTTCTACTTTTTTTCTCCTATCTTGTGAAATTCCAAATCCCTGGAGGAAATCTTACCCAACAGAAGGGCGAGGATATAGAGAGACAGTCAGGAACTCAGAAGGTAATACACAAACTGGATCTTGAAGTGTGAGAAAAGTTAGATGAAGATACATGGGAAGGATGAGTCAGTCAGCGGAAACACAGGATCAAGGGCATGAAGGTAAGAGAAATGTGGTCTACAAAAAGACACACTGGCAAAAACACCCCGTGACTGGGAGCGGGGCTGAAAACATTCCAGTAACCAGATGCTAGAAAATCTTCATGCTAAGCCAAGTAGGGCCATTTTGTGGTTTTGAAAGGGATGGTAGCAAAATGGATTTTTGATAGTCCACTCTGATAACAATATGAAAAAAGGATTTGAGGAACAAAAATTTTGAGACAAGAATATCAGTTAGAAGAAGGTTATTACAGTAATTCAGGCAAGAAATGAAGAAAAGTGATAAAAGAGGCAAGGAATATTTCATAAATAAAATCTGTAGGACTTGACGGTGGTTTAGTTGTGATTGGTGTGAGTGGGAGAAAAGAAGAAGTTAATGTCAAGAATGACTTCCAGGGATCAATATTAGAAGGCATAGGAGAAGAAGGCTGCTTCTATTTGGGAGGGAATGACATAAAAAAGCTGGTCTGAGTTCTCTGTGTAGATGTTCAGAAGAGGTAAATACAAGATATTCCTTTTTTCAGTAGAAGCCTATACTGAAGCTATCTACTGGGGAATGTTTATTGAATAGACAATAGTTAAAATCGTGAAACAAAATGATATCTCTCAGATAAGTCTATACTGTAAGAAGAAAATCTGAAAGTCACAACATTTTAGAGGAAGATGAAAAAAAAGAAGCCCCTGATGAAACCAAGAAGGAAAGTCAGAGAAGGAGGATGAGAATCAAGTGGAAGAGAATTATTCTGAGGGTTGAGAGAAGAGGCCAGACTTCAAGAGTAAGAAGGAGGAGGCCCCGTTGGTCCTGCTCTGGAAGGTGGGGAAGGGTGTCGTTTACATCTCAAGGGGCTGCTACTTGGAGAAGGGGGGAACAGGAGCTGCCTACTTTCCCTCCCTTGGCATCTCCCTTTGTCTCCTGTTTTACAGGGTAGAGTTCCCCAAGCTCTCCATCAATCTATGACCAGTCCAGAATACTCAGTAGGGGCAACCTGGAAACAGTTATTTTTGAGTATTGGGCTTTAAAAATTCATAGGATTTAACCAAGTTTGTGTAAAATTTTAAATAATACTTCTTTGACAGTTGACTAGACATCTTGTACATTTGAAGTGACACTCCTAATAACCCTTCAGTGACTGCAAATGTTTAAAACATTTTCTAATATGGAGAGGGAGAGGGAGAGGGAGAGGGAGAGGGAGAGGGAGAGGGAGAGGGAGAGGGAGAGGGAGAGGGAGAGGGAGAGGGACCCAGGAGTCTTATAAAAATAAAATTAACATATGAGCTGAGCTAGCAGAATCAAAATTATTCACCTGGGAAAGACAGACTCTCTGAGTAGTTCTCCACAATTGCTTGTGTGGGCAGAGCCTTGGAATTTATGCCAAGGTTTTTTGGAACTCATACTGAATTTTGCTGTTCTTCCCCATTCTCCTCCTAAACCTACTTCATAAATGGAGTCTTTTGAGGTTCATCAAGTAAAAGGAACAAATCAAAGGGTTTTAGGAAATTCTGGCACATGGGTAGTCCACAAGGATGAATGTAAGACACTACATAATTTCATTTCTTATTAGAAACAACTGCAGCTGCTTCTCTAACTTGGAGACTCTAAGGTTGCACACTGAACTACGCTCATAGTTACCTAAAAAAAGCACAGCACTTTTATTTTAAAACTAAAAGCATACTCTTTTGAACATAGTGGCTTATCTAATTATAACCTATTTAAATCATATTCATTTTTTACCTGATTCCTCCTCCAAGAAAATATTTCTCAAGATATTTTCAATAAATGCAGTGCTTAGAAAATTAGTATAGAATTAAATATGTCACTCTTCCCCTTTTTGGTCCCTTCTCTTTAATCTTTCTTAGCCCAGTCAACAATAGAACATCAGTTCAAACATCAGCTCAACACAGAGAAGTCCAGTTTCATCATTCTCACACTTCCTCTCTATAATGTCTGCTCTTCATAAAGGCTGCGTGAACACAGAGCCACATGTATAAACGTCCCTGCACACATGACAGACACACACACAAACACATGCACAGACACACACAAGTATCAGGTTCCTACAGAGGGAGAGAATGCTTGAGACAAGCAAACTTCTGTGAGAAGTTTCCAAAACTTGACCAAAAATAATTTTTCTATGCAAAAGACACCTATTCTAGCAAAAAACTTGCCATCTGGTTACTGTCAGGTCTACAAGTGCATAAAAGATTTATTTTTCTTTCACCAAACATGCTGAGTTTATTCTCCACTGAGTGTATTGTGTCTAGAAAAGGCATATTTGGTCCTTCTTGTCCAGATAGTCTTAACATTCTCTTCAGTTTGTACTTATCACCCCACCAATATGATAAGGAACGTTCACTATTTTAAGTGATAGAGTCTCAAATTCTGACAAAGTTTTCTTGTTGTTTTCCTCAAATTAAAGCCTTGATCAATTTGCCTAGTTTATACATGTTCCCACACAGAACTTTGATATCAGAACAATTGAACTGTCAACTCCAGAAGGAAGGGAAGCCCCAATCAACCCCAGTGGCCTTATTTGAAGACGTCCAGGATGTGACTGATGGTCTACTTGCCAGGTTTCCCAACTCCCGGAGTGCGGGGGCCTCACTCGGAGCATCCTTCGCACACAAACCCAGCACAGCTGCACTTATTTCCCTAATAAATGGAAATAACAGAAACACATCTGTTTTCATGCTTCACTGCTGACAATTCACCAAAAATGTGTGTCCAATAGTTTTTATCCAAAGAGACAAAGATGTGTTTAGTCCAGAAGATGGAGAAGTTATACGATGTCTAGGTTTGAAGCTTGTGTAACTCATTCAAATTTTTTTCATTTTATATCTAGTCTAGAACAAACTCCTTTCAAATTCTGACAGTTCTTAGTGAGGTTCCAGATTATTTCCTGCAGTGGGGTGATGCTCCTTTATACTTTTTTATTAAAAAATATCTTGAGGTAGTTATTTGATAAAGATAAATTGTACAAAGTATTTCAGTCTTCAAAACAATGGAAAGTAAAGAAGTCCAAGTGCATGTATAAAGCACATGCAATGCAATAGAAAGATGTAACTCAAGAAATATTTTCTTCTTTATTGTTACTTGGCTTATCAGTTTTTGGTATTTCTTTAATTTGCTCCCCTCTGAGAAAAAAAAAACCCAGCTTTAAAAAATGTTAATATCTACTTTGTTGTCATCGCAAAAACCTTGTGTCTGGAAAATTTTCAGTTTAATAGATGAATATTTTTCATGGTCTTGGGATAACAAAATATGTACTGTGTTTTTTACCACTTGTCAAACAAAGAGAGGAACTGAAAGAGAGGGAGCACACAAAGATATACAGCATGTGAAATTTTGTCTCCTGCAAAGAAAAGACATTTTCAAACATGTTTTTCCAGCACTCCCAGTGGGAATTATAGATGGCTGTCAAGTGAGTAGTCATGATCAGTTTGGAAGGTTTTTGGAGAACAAAGAAACAGCAGGTTGTTTGCTTTCATCTTAGACTTTGTTTCAACCACATCAAATAGACAATTAAAATAAATAAGCATACATTGTTTAATGATTATTATCATTAATGTTTTAATTATTAGAATCAAAATATTTTAAAACACACATCTAACTTTCTACCTGGGCTATAAAATTTCATCTCAGAACTAAATTTTTTAAGTAATCTCTCTCTCTCTCTTTTTAAAATTAATTTGAGTTTCTTCCATTTAATAGTAACAGTTAATTGATTTCCGAGGTGAAGGAATATGGTCTTTTGTTTCACATGGGAAAACTAAAGAATTTAAAGGAAATCACACAATTATCTACATATATCCCAGATGTTTATACTGCAGAAAAACCCTGTATATACCTAAATATACTATTGAGAAGACTTGAGCTGCTTTCCTAATATAAGAATAAATGATGAATTTTCAAGGTATTTGATTTACTTTGAAGTAAGGTTTCTATACCTTCACAACCAGAAGGCCAAACTAATAGAAAACGATCTAATGCCCTTGTGGCAGAAATATGCAGAATTATTCATTTGAATTCCAGGTTCATATTTTTTGAAGAATAATTTCAAAAGAATTTTAAGTTTCATTTTTGGTACATGCTTTAGTCTAGGCTTCTTTTTATTAAGTCAGTAGTAATCTATGAGCATTGAGACTCAACTTCTCCATGCCTCTGTTAATTTGATGGACATTTATTAGCTAATGAATCAGCAATAACTGGTCACTGCCCTTTTGAAATTGTTTGCTTTAAAAAAAAAAAAAAAAGTCAAATCACCATGCCAGGTGCAACATTTGCCAAACATTCACACGTGCACTGTACAAAGTGGGTAGGTGACACAGTTTCTGTTCTCCTGTTCCTACAGTCGAAACTTTTAAAAAAAATTCCAAAATCAACCTACAGGGTTAAAACTGAAAGAAGTATAATAAGGTCCAGTTTAAGAAGAAAGAATAGGAAAGAGGTACTAGTCTTCCACTTCCCCAGTTATAAAGTAGGTGTGAGTAAAAGACCAGCAGTTTAATTTTTTTCTTGATCTCAGAAAAATGGACATTTTTTTAAGAAATGGAAAGACCAGAAATGGGAGTAGAGAAAAAAGCCTTATACAATAATCCTCTTTCAGAGTTTGATGAATTTCCCAACTTGCTTGTTCCTCACCATTTAGCCTTCAAGCATTTCTTACTGGGCAAGATACTATTCTTTGCCACTTCTCTCTGTAGACTTGCACACACAAAGTGGGTCAGGCCAAGAGTTCAAAATTGTGTTCCGCTAAACATTATTCTCTATGATGATTCATTATTTACAGAGAAGCAGGAGTGTGTGAGGAGGAACCCTAGGCTAAGAAAGAAGAGTCCTCAATTCTAATCCTAATCCCTTCATTGATTAGGAATTCAGTTTGACCAAGTCCACTAAAGTGTTCCACGACTCATTTTAACTCAATAGAATGAATATAATAATATTTGCATTGCTTTACAAAAATGTTGAAAATAGAGACGATTTTGAACATTACATGTGTTCTATATTATAGTAGTAACCCTGCCAAAAATTAGTTCTAAATTTAAAACAAAAAAGCACAAAAGAATTTTTTATTTACATCGTCATAGGGAACCTTGAAGCATAATTAAATGTTTTGTAAGTGGCCTTAGGAAGTAAGAAGTTGTGAAACAAACCCGCTCTGCCAAATATTGGGAGTTCCAAAAACCTTACTCTGCTCCAGCCTTACTGATCTTCCTGTTCCCCTTTAGGGCCTTTTATTCTAGTCAATGAATGAATTTGCTTCTTTAAATCCACATTTAGGAATGAAGTAGTGTGTAGTTATTTCATGGGTCTTGCCTCCCTTGCCAACCCCATCTCACATCATTTCCCCTCCTTCACTGTGCTCTGGCCACACTGGGTTCCTAAAATTCAAGGCCCTTGCCATGGTGTCAGGAGTTTCCCTTTGGTCTGGACTGTTCATATCTATCTCCAAAATGTATTCAGTAAATATTCACTGATCTCCCTCTCTGGTATTTATCATGCTCTCTACTCACCAACATTTGTACATTATTGTTTTAGTTTCCTGGGCTGCTCAAGCAAATACCATGAAATGGGTTGGGTTAAACAATAGGAATGAATTTGCTCATGATTTTGAGGCTAAAAGAAAGTCCTAACCAATAAATCATCAAGGCGATGCTTTCTTCCCGAAGACTGGTGCTCTGGGGCTGGCTATTAGCAATCCTTGGTCCTTAGCTTGTCGTGTGGCAGAGCCTTAGGCTCTCCCTTCTCGTCCAGGTCCCATTCATGCTCAGCTTCTGGCTGCTCCCTCTGTGACTTTCTTTCAGCTTCTTGCTTCCTGTGACTTTCTCATTTTTTTGGTCTGAATTTTATTCTGTTTATAAAGGTCTCCCAGTAATAGGATTAAGACCCATCCTGACTGAGGTGGGCGACATCTTAACTGAAGTAGCCTCATCAAAGGGTCCTATTTACAATGGGTTCACACCCACATGAATGGATTAAGTTTAAAACGTTGTTTTTCTGGAGGTACATCCAGCTCCTAACCACTGCAGCTAGACTACTCTAGTATTCTTCTAATTGGAATACCTGCTTCTACTTCTATCCTCACATTTGTTTTGTGTGATAACCATAATGATTTTTTTTTAGTAAACCTTAAGTCAGATTCATTATGTACCCACTTAAAATCCTCCAATGATTTCTCAGTACTTGGGGAGAAATCCAAATAGCTTACCATATTCTATAAGGCCTGGTGTCTTCTCTGACCTTGTCATTTACCTTCCCACCTCACTCTGCCTCTCAGAACTGGCCTTCTCCCTGTTCCGTTCAAGGTGCTCACTTGTTGCCTATGCCTGACCACAGGTCCCTCTGGTCTTCACATTGTTCCTCTCGTTATTCAGATCTCATCTCAAATGCCACCTGCGTACATATGCCCTTCTTGACCACGCTCTGCCCCCTGTCACTTTCCATCACATATAATGTGTTATTTTCTCTATGGCACTTAGTTCTGTTCAAAATGATCCTACTTTTTTTTTTTTTTCTTGCTTAGAAGTTTTCCATCTCTCCCACTATAATGCTGAATATTTAAGTGTAAGGTCATTCTTTGTCTTGTTCATTATGATTTCCTGAGAAACTCTTTCTGGTACCTTTTGGTAGCCTATCAGAAGAGCAGGTAACTAAGAATTTACTCTAGAAAATGTAATTGGGTCAGTAAGTATGGGTGCTCCTTCTGGACCTCAGTACTCAATACCTCAGTTGCTAGATGCTGTCTATTGATGACTCACAGCTGAGTCCCTCCCCAGGAATTGCCTCCATTAAATGGACCTGCCTTACCCAAGGTACCCTTCCCAGAGAAAGGCCACATCCAATGATTGTCTGATGTTGAGAGACAAAGGTCCAAACTCTCTTGTATCAATACAAAATTGGTCTGAAAACTTCTGTTTAATAGCCTGCAGAAACCAGTACTATAGATACAGTTATGCACAAAAGATCTGTGGAGGACCCTCTTGTCTGATGGCTTGGACTCCTGTGAATTGCATGAGAGACCAAGAAGATTTTAATAGTTTGCTATCAGCAGAAATACTGCCAGACTGGACTGAAAGGGAACAGAGATGGGATGAAATGAAGAATAACTCTGAGGACAGAGCCATGGATGCAGAGGCCTGGGCCAATGGGACCTCCTCTTCTATAGAAAGGCCAGTCCCAGGAAAATCAAGACAAAGCCAAGGCACTCATTCCCAGAGCTTCTGGGAGTATAGTCTGCTGATGGTTTTTAGCTCAGTCCTCCCAGAGATTGTTCTCTGCTGAAAGGAGCTGTCTCCTCAAGATTATGTCTCCTCCCAAGGGAAGCCTGCATCCAAGAACTAGTTGATGCAAGTTACAAAGGCCCAGTCTGTCTGCCTTAATTTGAAATATCTCTAAAATGCAATCCCACTTTCAGAGCTCTCTTTGGAATTGCTTGGAGCCTCTGTTGCAATTGCATTGATGTCTAATTTCTCTCTGTACCCCATACTGCTTCTCTTACCTTCAAAGTGCTATTACCAAGAGCACTTCCCAATAAACCACCTGTATGCAAATTTCCATTGCATATTATTTTTCCAGGAGAAATGGACCTATGCCATTATTAGACTAAGGTAAATTTATGAAACAGCTTGACTCCGAGTTATCATGATTATCATTATTTTTTTAAATATGAGAATACCATAAGTTAAGTGTTGTTCATAATTCGGGGATTAAAAAAAACATGGAGGGACCATTCTGAAGAGCTGATCTTTTTCATTTTATTAAAGAAATAACAGGGGTGCAGTATAGATACAGAATATGTCTAGATAAGTAGAAGATACAGGAAACCATAGACCACCAAATATGTAACAGAGACACTACTTTTCTATCATATGCAGTGCCATGTCTACTTGACAGTTCATAGCAAGGACATTCTCACAGATGAGAATCTGAATACAAGCAAGGTCTTTAAGAAAACTTGCAAAAGGTCATGAAACCCAAGTGTTAAAATCATAAACTATATTTGAAGGAAAACCTCTCTGGACTCACTCAAATCTTTTTCCTTATTTAAACCCTAATTCTAACAGCCATGATTGTCTGGTGTGGGGTCAGCTCTGCATTAGAAGCTACAGGTTAGGTTCATATGAATAGGTATGATATTTGTTATCCAGGGTAATAGGAAGTGGGTGAGACAAGAATTTTGAGGAAGGAAACTAACAGCAGAAATTGCAGGCAGCCCAGCAGTTGGTAAGATGAACTCTAAAGTAGAAAAACTGGGGTCATATCTGGCTCTTCACCTCCTTGTTTGCGTAAATTATTTCACTTGGTCTTATTTTTAAAAATCTGAGTAACAGTGATAGGCAAAATCATGAATACCCAAGGATATCCAAGCCCCAATATGGTTATTGTAAAGATTATATCAGATAATGCTTGCAGAATATTTAGTACAGTTTCTAGTAGATGGGAAGTTTCCAGTATGTTGGCTACAGTAGCCTAGCCTGGCAGTGCAGAGGCATTTGAGGCACAAACAAATTACACTCTTCACTTTAATGTAAAGTGGAGTTTGTAGGCATGACCTCAGTTATTCCAAAAAAGTTAGTGTTTGCATGTTGTGCTTCTTTTAAGAAGGCAGGGAACTGTGAATATTTTTTTCCTTAAAATTTTTTTTTTAAGTATTAAAGCTAAATTTTAGTTGCCAGGACAATGCTATTGGGGATTGCATATCATTTCTCTTAAGTGGCAGAGAGATTATTTATATAGCTGTGGCAGATTGAATTATGTACCCCAAGGAAAGATATGTTATTAATTTTAACCCATTTCCTGTGGGTGTGAAACCATTTTAAATACTGTCTTTGAATACTTTTAGATGAGGCAGGGTGTAGACTCATTTGTGAACAGGATCTTTGAAGATGCTTTCTAAGTGTGGCCAACTGAATCAGGGTGGATCTTAGTTCAGATTACTAGAGGCCTTATAAAGAGAAGAAACTAGAAGGTAGAAGTCTGAGAAGACCACACAGGAAGAAGCCAGAAGTCAGTGGAAACCAGAAGAGCAGACGTGAGGGGAGAGAGATCCATGTGACGGGAGAGATGTGAGCAACAATCCCCAAGGACTGTGGCACGTCAGCACCACAACGTTACAGACTTTGGAGAGAAAGCGTGGTCTTGTTGATGCCTTAATTTTGGTCGTCTAACCTCTGTAACCATGAGCCAATGAATTCCCATTGTTAAGGTAACCCACTGTGTGGCATTTGACATAGCAGCCTGGCAAACTAAGACAATAGCTGTACGTAGTATTCTTCAAGGTTGGTGTCTTCAAGGTCAGACACACCATTTACAAAAAGAATTTCACCTGCCTTTCTTGATATCTACTCCCCATATTTCGCACACTCTGATAATGACCCAACAAAGATTTCACATAGCTATTGTTAGTACCATCTCACACATTTGCAACTGTATAGAGAAATGAGAGAGATGGCTTATTATAAAATTATAGATTTACTGATAGGAATATAAATATGTCCTTAAAATAGAAATTTAAGTGAGTAAGTAAAAGTGTCTATGTTGGAATATGGATTGTAAATAGATGAAAAAAAAAGATACAATCAGTTAAAGATGCGATTCTAGGATTTTAAGTTACAATTTAGTGTCTTAGACTAGGAGTGAGAGGGAGAGTGGATCTCAGGGATCATTTTCACCAGTGATTCCTAAATACTGCTGGAGGGCAGGTATTGGGCTTTATGAATGTTTTACAAGTCTATAAAGAAATGAGATAAATGAGGACAATGTAGTAATTTTTTTCTTTAATCTAGATTTATGTCACTTAAAAGTGATACAATTCTGAGATTATATTGTTCTTACTTTTTGTATTAAAAATCATTTTTACCAAAATGATGAGATTAATAAGTGGTAAAAGTTTGTATTTTTTAAATAGAAAAAGATGTATTGAAATTTCCCAACTAAATGGATATTACAGAAATAAATCTGATATTACGACCAGTTTGTTTTAGATAAAGCAAGTTTGTAGTTTAACATGACCTTATTGAGCTAAATAAAAAGTTGGGGGAAACGGATGTGGCTCAAGAGGTTCGACATCCGTCTACCATATGGAGAGACCGGGGTTCGATCCCCAGTACCTCCTGGTAAAAAAATAAATTAAAAAGTTGGCAGCCCGAAGTCAGTGCTCCTCCTTTTATTTTTAATTTTATGAATCCTTGAATCCCCCAAGTATGGGAACTGTTGTTTTAGTCCTGTTTCCCCATTTTACAGGTGAAGAAATTGAGACCCAGAAACTGAAACATCTTCTTCAAGATCTCCTAATCAATCATTGTCAGAAGCAAGCCTAGAACCCAGCTATTTTCAGCTTTTTATCAATGGCCATTCATATAACTTTTAGAAAAATATAAATAGCCTCATTTCCTATCCAGAACTTTGGACCTTTTCTCTAAAATAGGTTATTAAGGAAGTCCCAATGTTTGTTGGCTTATCAAAACTGTATTATGAATATCTAAATTTATGACTGAACAGAGACTCTAATACAAAAATATTGCCTTTGAATATTTGTTCATTTTAGTTTTGATTCACCCTTTCAGAAATACCTAACACATCACGCAATTCTGTCCTACAAACTGATAGAGGCTAAGTGGCAAAACATTAGCCCAGCAAGTAACAAGTTGTACAAACATTCACATCCCAGGAGGGCAAGGGCTTAGAATTCTCAGATGGATTTTAAGTGGTTTGGAAATGCTAGCAGAAGTTAGAAAGTCTTTCTAGTATCTTTTGGCAGCTTATTGGAAGGGCGGGTAGCTGAGAATTTACTTTGAAAAATGTAGTTGGGTCAGCAAATATGAGTGTTTTTAGATATTAATGGAGATGTTGGTAAAGATAAAGCAGCATTTATTTAGAGGTAGTATAAACATCTGTGCCCTGAGACGTGCAATTTGCATATCTGGAAAGAAAACAAAAGCACCCCCCCACCCCCACCCCGCCCCCCGCGAGGAACTGACACTGCTTTTTTCAGGCCTTCAGAAGTGGCAGAGGAAAGCGGCTGTGGCTCAATCAGTAGGGCTCCCGTTTACCATATGGGAGGCCCCGGGTTCGGTTCCCGGGGCCTCCTGGTGAAGGCAAGCCCGCCCGCGCGGCATGGTTAGCTGACCCAGCAAGCACAAGCAGCAAGGGGGGGGATAAATGAATAAATAAATAA